>CM042164.1:2900822-2908692 GCA_023376005.1 Doryteuthis pealeii | reverse complement strand
AAAAGAGAGAGATAGTAGCTTAGGTCGCTGGATCTTACAAGCTAATATCGTTAATCCCAGGGGGCTATCCCCCAGCCATACCTGCCCCCTTGATTTAAAGGTGCAAGGCTGGGCTTATTGCCCTGTGCCTGAGGTGCGCACCTTCAGGGGGAATGCTGATGGGATCAACACATTTTTATCACCCGCCTCCCATGAGCTTTGGTTCTTACCTGACATCGACTTCGGTCAGGGTCCAGTGTGCTTTGGCCACTGGACCGGTAAAGTACAAATAACAGCGTCGATCACATGGGTCTGTCCCCCCAGGCAATACCTGCCCCACTGGGGGTAGGGCTGGGTTTATTGCCCAGCACCTGAGGCGCCCCCTTGAGGGGGAATGCCGAAGGGATCGATGCAATTTTTGTTCTCTCCCACCCATTAACTTCAGCTTGTAGGTGGGCCCACGTTAAAACGAGGCCTTGTGTCCAGTCCATACAAGTGGAGTATGAGACAAATATACCCATCAGCTTCGGTTCGTCGGTGGTCCCACATAAATAGGGCCTTGTGCCTAACCCGTACACGTGGGGTACGTGGTAAATATCTATACGATGCATATTTTGGAAGCGCGTGGTGTAATGGTTAAAGTCATGAGAAATGGACTAGCCGCCCATTCCTGGATGTGGTAATTGCATTTCACTTAGCGCTAATACCATTGGGAAAGGCATGAATCCTATTCTCCTTTCAGCTATTGATAAATAGTAGGGCAGACTGGAATCTTTAACCTTGAGGCAACCAGTCTAGGAGAAGGAAAACTCTGAATTCAAACCTGTTAAACTCTGCTTAATAAATCGACCTTGTGTCGCATCCTGTTGATGCAGAGGGATTGGTAAATATATATACGATGCATATTTTGGTTTTGAACTATTTGGCAATAGTTCTAAAGTAAATATATCAAACGTTAGAATAATCAAATTATCATATTGTGGTATAACCACAGGTCCTCCAACTATATTACCATTACACCATGCTGTATGTGTGTATGTGTGTATGTTTGACGCTTGAGATTTTCTTTGAGCATGAAAACCTCAGGCGTCAACTTCGAAAGGGATACACCTGTCATATCGGAAAGAACATGGAGGGTTGGAAATGTCAGAGATGTGGTCGAATTCTGCTTTCTAAGCCTGGATATTTCAGTCATAGGAAATCTTCTCAGGGACAAACTCCAGAAATAAACAATGTGTCTTGTGCATTCTGTAACAAAGTCCGTCAGTCATCTTCCGGTCTTAAGAGACATGTGGTAGTACATAAGCATCTCATTTATCATCTGATCCATCTGACGTCCTTCCTATGTCATATTTGTATAAAACTTTGTGGATCTTCAGTGGGTTTGATGAGTCATTTGAGGGCTCATGAGAGGAAAGGTTCTGGTGATGGAGTTATAGGATTGTAAGAGACGGCAATGGTATGTAAAGTGTAATGTTAATAATTTTGAATTGTTGTACTACTTCCTGGGCTGAGAAACAGTAACCTAATTATGGTGAAGGTTAAAAAGGCATCGAGATATTCTGGCCCAATTAACGAAAGCATGAAACGTCTGTGATATTAATAAATGTGTCTGCTCAATGAAATTATGTCATGGAAAAATTAAGGAAATTATTACTTTGATTGAATTTGTAATTACTCGTGAAATACAAATCAATTATGTCTCATGAAAAAGCCACATAGCTTTCTTTCCAACATAATAAATACATATCTAACTATCAACACACACGCGCATATATATATATATATATATATATATATATATATATATATATATATATATATATATAAGTAAAGAAATAACAAAAGACTTAGAGATTTAGCGTTATAGTCTATTTCAGGGAGCTTAAACAAAGTGTCTAACTCTCCTGACTCATCAGATGCGAATGATGAATTCTTTATTACTTTAAAGGCATTTGAAAACAGATTTTTTTATATATATTTATAGTCCTGTGATATGAATTCAAAACGAAAACTTAACTCTGTTAAGTTCGATTTAATCGACCATATGAATATATTATCATTAATATTGGTATATTCTATAAATATTGTTTGCTTTCAAACGATTAGATACGACCAATACCTCCAAGAAAGAAAAAAAAAAAGATCTGGATTGGGTTTATAGCTTAAACATCAGATTAACGGATTATTTCAACCCTCTTTAAGGCAGAAGAAGGAATAAGTGAATTTTTCATTGTCAAATGTATGAGTCGTTTTTTAGTTTCGTTTATAAAAGTTTGTGAGTGTAGCATGTGTCGAGGATATATTGTAGAGTTCCGTCCTGGCCTCCTGCCTCTAAAACCACTAGCCGGTGGCTGCAGAAAAAAAAGAGCTACGATTCAAGTCCGTAGCCGAAGCGGTGTCACTTGAAAAAAAAAACTAGGGTTAGGGTTAGGGTTGGGGTTGGGGTTTAGGGTTTGTTTAATGGGAAAATAAATAAATAATTTGGGCTCTGTTTTTTCTAGGTCACCCTGTATACAGAGTGACCCAGAAAAAATAGAACCCACAAATTTTGTAATAAAACTGTTAATTTTAACTAGGGGTATTAGGGTTAGGGTTTAGGGTTAGGTTAGGGTTAGGGTTAGTGTTAGGGTTTAGGTTGGGGTTGGGGTTTTAGGAAAAACGCCTAAGTTGGTTGTTGTTTTTTTTTTCAAAAGACACCGCTTGGCCACGGAGTTCAATCGTAGCTGGTGTTTTTTTTTCAGCAGCCACCGGCTAGCTGTTTTTGAGGCAGGGGGCCGGGACGGAACTCTGCGAATATCACCCATGTGTCTTTAGGCGTTCTAGCAATTTTAAGTACAATTTTTTCACACGATTGCTTCTCTTACCCTCAAATATATGGTCTGCGTATCTGTGTGTGTATGATTATATGTATGTGTGTGTTTCTGTGTGTGTTTCTGTGTGTGTGTGTGTGTGTGTGTGTGTGTGAGAGAGAGAGAGAGAGAGAGAGAGAGAGAGAGAGAGAGAGAGCAAATACGTGCCCATACATGGGTATGTAGGATTAAGAGCGTAATACAGCTTTTCGCAAAAAGGGGGGAAACATAGAAACGAAAAGAAAAGAAAAAAAAAATGAATACAATTTTTCAACAGACGTGAGATCAAATGATTTAGACAGGCTGTTAAGATGATTCGGAAACTTGAAAAGAAAAAAAGAATAAAATAAAAAAAATAAAAAAATAAAATTAAAAAAAATAAAAAAATAAAAAAATAAAATTTAATTTAAAAAATATTAAAACCTGAAAATCCAAATTCTTTTTCTCTTCCTGAATCTTTCTGGACAAAAGAATTGTGTGAACATGTGCACAAGTGGGTGTCTGTCAGTTAATCTGTTAGTTAATCCGACAATCTCTCTCCCCCCTCTCCCCTCTCTCTCTCTCCCCTCTCTCTCTCTCTCTCCTCTCTCTCTCTCTCGGGCCGGTTCAGCTCAGTCGGTAGAGCGTTCGGCTAGGAATCACAAGGTTCCTGGTTCGATACCGACGGTCGCCATCTCAGTGTATGAGTAGCACAGGTATCTGTGCGGTAAAGTGAGAAGCTGTTGATAGGTGTGGCACCCCCCAGACGCTAAAATCTTCTTAGTCTAGCACTAGTGAAAAGAGGATAGACTCCCTTGCTGTCTGCTGATACCGACATTAGGCCGACCCGACTTTATATATATATATACCAAACTTATTGGTAAATCCTCGCGGTGAGAAAAAAACCAGCAAATAGATTGATTGTAAAAATATACTACCAAACATCAACCGGGGAGAAAAAAGAAATTGGAAAAAAGAAAAGACCAAGATAATCGTACCAACAAAAAATAATCTATTGGTACAATATTTGGCCAAAAGAAAAAACAATTTATATGCATATATATATATATATATATATAAGATATATATATTCATATAAAACCGCCAGGAGACTAAAGCTAATAAGTAAAAAGTGCTCAATACCTAAGTAGAGCAAATAATAAATCTAATGAGTCAGACGAAAAGTTCCGATTAATGCTCTTCAGGGCTAAGATCTGACTCTTAGCCCTGAAGAGCATTAAGCGAAACTTTTAGTAGGTTCGTCTGACTCATTAGATTATCTTTATTATATATATATATATATATATATATATGTGTGTGTGTGTGTGTGTGTGTGTGTGTGTATTGGCAGCATTTTATCATTTATGCATGTTGAATTAAACAAAAGACACATCTGTTTAACAATTTTATTTGTAATTTTTTCAAGTTTTCTGGACAACTTTTTAATATTTGGGTGGAATTCGTGGATTAGTCCACCTAAGTTCATGTCCCGAGTACTTTCGGCACTACCGAAATGTATATATATATCGTTCTCTCTCTCTTATTCTCAGTCTGTTATTCAGCCTCCCTACCCACATACCTGCCCACATACTTGTCTGCCTGCCTATCTCACTCTATCAGTCTGCCTGCTTGTCTCACTCTCTCATCTATGTCGGTCTATATTCACGTCTGTCTGTCTGTCACTCTGTCCTCATGTCTTTCTAGCTGTCTATCCATTCGTCTGCCTTGCTTTCTGTCAATCTGCCTTCACGTCTATCTGTCTGTCTGTCTATTTACCTGCCTGTCTTTCTATCTGTCAGTCTGTCTGTCTCCCTTGCTCTCTCTCAGTTTGCTTATCTATGGGTAATTCATCCAGAAACAAGTAAAATTGTCACCCACCCACTTCAATTTTTCTGAAAGTTTGTGGACGATTAACGTTAGACAATCCCCAAAATTTTAGCTTCCAATTCCAAAAATTTGGAGAGCTTTAATAAACCAATTCCTTGAAGTAGGAAAGCCCTAGAACTTATTTTACAGACAAAAATAGGTTGTAAAAAGTCACTATTTTTCGCGACCCTCCCCCCCCTCAAATTTGGAGAGAGCTAAAGGTCGATATAACTGAATAACCACAAAACCTTTCCAAACGAATAAAACTCGCATCAAGCAAACAATACCTTCAAACAGTGAAATGGTTGAAAGCGCTTGGATATAACATATGGGACATTTTCTCTACCATTTGAATCCCGATATACAACTAGAAGACTTGAACGTCTACTCTAAAAATTATAAAGAAGAAATATTACGTGGCGTTAACAAATCTACTCGAATCATATATATATATATATATATATATATATATATATATATATATATTATATATATATATGTGTGTGTGTGTGCGTGTGTGCGTGTGTGTGTAATCATATCAGTACGGATACTTTGGGACTAGCAAAAAAAATCCGATAGTACGAGTTTTAAAAGCGAATTAAGAATAATTAAATCTATTATTTAAGGTTAAACTTTGTCTAAATCGATAAGTAGTAACATAATAACCATCATTAAAAAAAGAAAAATATAATTACATATGCAGTCTATTTTTAAAAGATTTAAAACTATTAGTTTTGGTCAATTTCGACGCGATCCCCCATTTTGGCTGTTTTTCAATGGTTTTAGGCGCTTGTTTACAATTTTAACGTAACATTTGGGATGGAAAAAAAATTACCAAAAATCAGGTAATTATCAGATTTTAATGAAATTTCAGTATTGATTTAACAATTAATAAATTTTATAATGCATCAGTTATTTTATTTCAAAACTTTAATTTAGTATTTTTGCTATGAAAAGTTAATATATAAAATTCATTTAAAAATAAATTTTCGGATTTTAGGTTCAAAATGTTATATTTTTAGATTCTAAAAATAAATATCTAATTAATGCAAACCTTATTTTTTCGAAAAAAGTATACGTTTTGAAGAAAAACTCGATTGAAAATGTACCCCCTCCCCTTTTTAAGTAGAAAATATATCGATGTATAACTTTTCTTTTATAAAATAATAGCCAATTAAATAATTATCGAAATGAGTAAAAAAGAAATCTCAAAAAATAAATTATTTATTATTTTTTTACATTTTATTTTTCGATTTTCGGTACTTAATTTCTCATAAAACAACAACCGTAAATTTTTTTTTTCTTTCTATTCATAAGTTCGGTCTTTTATCTCATTATTTATACTGTAATTAGTACAATATATGACCAACTTGCAAAACATTTTACGCCCCTAACATAAGGGGGGGGGGTCAAAATTAAGCGACCTGAAAAAAATGAGAAAGTTTTGAAATAAAATAAATAATGCATTATAAAGATTATTCATTGATGAATAAACACTGACAATTTCATTAAAATCCGATAATTCCCTGATTTTTGGTAAATTATTTTCTGTAGGGGGGCTAAAGTCATTTTTGTCAAAAACGCATTTTAGGCTCAGTTTGCCAGTCCCTAGGATACTCTCTCTCTCTCTCTCTCTCTCTCTCTCTCTCTCTCTCTCTCTCTCTCTCTCTCTCTCTCGCATAGTCTCTGCGGGATATCGTCGGCTTTTTACCTTTTTCAGTGTGAATCCTTTCTTTTATTAGATCTAATGACATTCGAAGGGCATAATCTAAGCATATTATAAGAATAGATGGTGCTAACGTATCTCCTTGAAGGACTCAAGTGACAATGACAATGAAATCTGTTGTCCCCTTCAGGTGAATGGACCGTTAACAAAATCTTTTTAAAGCATCATTATAGCGGTAACAGTCTATTAGGGAAGACCTTATGCTTGTAGTAATTGCTCCATCTTTCTTTCGAGTCAAATGCCTTGGAGAAATCTACAAATTGTAGTGTTCCCTCAATAGTTCTTGCTCAAAAGCTTTCTACATTTTTTAATGCTTATTTTTACATTTCTAAATAAAGAGTTGATTTTTAAAACTATAAAAAACTAGTCTTTAAAGGAAAAAAGGCTAATCTATTTGTAAATTTGAATTAATTTGACATTGTAATAAATCGAAATTATTATATGGTATCGACTAATTACTTTAAATTTGAAAAACAAAATTTTTATTTCGCCTTAAAAAACCCAAAAAAACTCGTACACATACACACACAAACAACTTAAATTACTACTTAGAAATATATTATTCACGAGAGAAACTAAATTCAATTAATAAACCTTATTTAGCTTAGGAGTCAAATTTTAAAAATTAGAAGAAAAAAAAAAGAACTCCCAATTTCTAGTAATTTTTTTTTCTTAAGCGAATAGTCTGTATCAGAGAAGTCGTGGATCGAATTCTACGAAACCCATTTTGGTTTTTCCAAAAAGGATTTTCTCAACTTCAGGTCGGATGCTATTACCGAGAAGAGTATTATAAATCTTAGCAGCTATGGCAGCAAGAGTTATAACTCTGTAGATTCTTTGAGATTTTGAAGTCTCCTTTTTTGGGAATTGTGTTACATAATATATGCGGTTGCATAAGATTATTGTCAATCCCCTGTAATTCTGAAGGGATGGCCCTGTTACTTATTCTATGCGGTTGCATAAGGTTATTGTCAATCCCCTGTATTTCTAAAGGGATGGCCCTTTTCATATCACGGGCGGGACTTTCCATGGAATAGTATAGAAAGCCGCGAAATACGTGAAGTCACGTGGGACCTGGTTGCGTCCTCAGTTTCAAGTTGGACGTCAGGCAGTGAAGATGTCCTGCCTTAACTGTAACTAACTCTGCATACGCGCGCTATGTTAGTCAGATATTTAGTTACATGAAATGTATAGTTAAGTAAATAAAAGTTTAAGAAAAATAACACGGTCTTGTGATTAATGAATGTCTTGGTAACAAGACTGATGAAGAAGAAGAAACGAGTTAAGTGCGACCGACAACCAAGACGAAGTCAAGATGTTAGAAGAAGACGTAAAATAGAAAATACACCAGAAGAAGAATAGAAGAATAGAAGTAAGTAATGAAAAGGGTATGCAACAGCCTCTTTTCATATCACGGGCGGGACTTTCCATGTAATATTACAGAAAGCCCGCGAAATACGTGAAGTCA
>CM042164.1:2890822-2895822 GCA_023376005.1 Doryteuthis pealeii | reverse complement strand
AGTGACAGCACGTCTCCTCAGGTCTCCAGGACTCTTCTGAGTATTCTGGCAGATTGCAGCAGTGCCGTGTTCTGAATGGTTTCAATCCTTCCTCTGATTTCCAAACATGTTATTATTATAATTATTTACTCCTTTTGAGTTTTCACATCGGCATTCGCTGATGGTCTTTCACTGGAGTCTGAGTGACAGCAAGTCTCCTCAGGTCTCCAGGACTCTTCTGGCAGATTGCAGCAGTGCAGTGTTCGGAATGGTTTCAATCATTCCTCTGATTTCCCAACTTTCCAAACCCTTTTCCAATCCTTTTGGGACCGTTCCAAGTGCACCAACTACAATTGGTATCACTTTCACTTTCATATTCCATAACTTTTTCAGTTCTCTGGCAAGGTCTAGATATTTGTCCATTTTTTCATTTTCCTTTAGCTTCACCCTGTGATCTGCTGGCACTGCAAAATCCACCAGTTGACAAGTTCTTTCTTTTTGTTTATCAACACTAGGTCTGGTCTTCTTGCTGGGATAGGGTGATCCGTTTTTATTTCAAATTCCCAGAGAATTTTATGCGTTTCGTTCTCAAAAACAGATTCTGGTTTATGCATATACCATTTTATTATTATTATTATTATTATTATTATTATTATTATTTGTATGTTATGCCTTATTGGGCATCTCCCTTTGTGTCTATCTTCTCACATCAACCTTTAAAAGAAAAGAATCTTTGCGCAGAACATATACAATATTCATACAATATTGCAAAATAAGAAACACCCCCCGGGCGATGTAAAAATTGATTTTTGAAACATATTGCCTGGGAGGGGGGGGGTTAAAAATTCAATGTCAGCAAGTTTGTACCCTAAGTAAGTAAAATCATCAAATTCATTAAAGGATTAAAAAATAAAACAATTTGAAATGTAAACTTTAAATATGTATTAAAATAAAACAAACTATATATAGATATATAATACCAGTCATGTATTTATTAAAACTTGTTTTAAAAAACAACGAGGACTGTCTAATTTTGCATGTTCAAATTTTGATTTATTGTATGTTATGACGATTTTGGGTAATGTGATGTAAGCAGTGACGTAGTTTTTGTTACATACAAAAACCTGAAGCGAATCTCCATTATTAATAGATTTGTACACACATAAAATTCTTCTGAGTAATTCAACCGAAGGATTCAAAAAAGTTCCCTTCTTAAATTATTTTTCTTACCGATATTTTGGAAATAATTCAATTCATAATGTCTTTACTGTCTTTGATCTGATTAAGAATTTTGTAACAAAGTATATTACTCTAAAAGCAAAAAAGGTTGGAAGTACGTAGTGTAATGGTTAGAGGTGTAGGAAATGGACTCTTCGACACGAGTTCAAATCCTGGACGAAACCTTTTGCATTTCACATAACGCTAATACCCTTGGGAAAGGTATGCATTCAACGACTCTCCCTCCAGCTATGGATAAATAGTAGCGCGGATTGCACTCTTTAACTGGCTTGGTAACCAAGTCTAGGAGAAGGAAAACTGAATTCAAACCTGTTAAACTCCGCTTAAGAAATTGACCTTGTGTCACATCCTGCTCGTGCGGGGGGGGGGGTAAATATATATAAGCAAAAAGATTCAATAAGTTATTAGACTTAGTGTTACATAATCTATGCGGTTGCATAAGATTATTGTCAAACCCCTGTAATTCTGAGTGGATGAACCTTTTCATACCATGGCCGGGTCCTTCCATGAAAAATTACAGAAGCCCGCCAAAATACGTGAAGTCACGTGGGACCTGTTCGGTCACCAGTTTGCAGTTGGACGTCAGGCAGAGCGGTCGGCCATTATATGCTCTGTCTAAACTGGAACTCACGCGCGCTATGTTAGTTAGCAGATGTCTGGGTTGGGGATTGAAAATAAAGTAACATCAAAATAAATCGAAGTCTTGTGTTTATTATCTAAAAACTAACAATGACACAGGGCTTCTGATAAGGAGAAATCCCTAACATAAAACCAGACCGAGGTCCCCAAGTCAACACCAGACGCAAGATCTTAAAAGATGCTAGACCAAGTCAAGATAGATGATAGAAATACCAAAGACGATCAGAAGCAAAGCCGGCCAGAAGAAAATACGACCAGATATAGAAGAAAGAAAGAGATATATAACATCATAATTATTTTGTGCCAGTGAAGAAGGCGCTATGCAATATTAGTTTTTGTAAAGATTCCAGTTCAAGGAGAAACATTACAAATATGTATTCCATAATTAGGAATTCCAGTAATTAGACATGCTGGAGAAGCAAGGGTTAACTCATGAATCCCGTTCTCCAGTGAAACCCTTCACACGGTCACACCAGTGTAGGCCGATAAGTAAACACCAACATCAGTCAGCTCTGGTTGCATTACGGATGCTGCGCAGAGGACCTAACAGGAGTAGATGACGGTTGGATAGAGAGAGAGAGAGAGAGAGAGAGAGAGAGAGAGAGAGAGAGAGACTGTTGGCGTTTTATAGATATAGTTATTTACTAAGCTTTGCTTAGATGTGGCACAAGGCCAGAAGTGTGGGGCGCCCAGTGAGAATCGAACTCACTAACAATGGTCTGCTAATCTAGCTTGCTAACCATTACACCATTACGTTTTATAGATATAGTTATTTACTAAGCTTTGCTTAGATGTGGCACAAGGCCAGAGGTGTGGGGTGCCCAGTGAGAATCGAACTCACTAACAATGGTTTGCTAATCTAGCTTGCTAACCATTACACCATTACGTTTTATAGATATAGTTATTTACTAAGCACAAGGCCAGAGGTGTGGGGCACCCAGTGAGAATCGAACTCACTAACAATGGTCTGCTAATCTAGCTTGCTAACCATTACACCATTACGTTTATAGATATAAGCCGTGTGGTAGATGGTCACTCCTAAATATAGACTCGCTGACTACCATGTGACCAAGGAAGGCAACCTCTTGTCCAATCACTGGTGTGCTCTGCTGCTGCTGTTGTTGCATTTATACTGGCCTAATTCTAATCTTAGCTCATTGCCACTTGGATCTTCTTGGACGTCGGACCTAAAGGAACAATACCACAGGACTTATTGACTTACTTATTTACTTTAACTCCTTTTACAACTGGCCAAGGATGGCGGCCAGATACTTCACAGAGACAACGCCAGGACATTGGGGTATGGGAAGATTTACAGACTACATTTTGATATATGATATCCTTGATAGGGTTTTAGAATCATATTATTGTTTGGGTTTTAAGGGTAAAAAAAAATAAGACAAACGACTGTATACAGATGTATTGAACAAAAGGAGTAGAAATTTACAGCAGAAAAGTGGAGATTGCGTCCGACCAATACAGTTACGAGCTGACTTGCATTTGCTTCGTCTCAAGCCACAATTGTTCCTATACTTATAGTAGCCGTCGGCGCATTCCATTTTCACCTATAACAATTATCATGCGAGAACAAATGGGCAAAATTTAGCACGAAATTACGAGCATATAAAATATACGAAACAACATTATTATTCTGAAGTACAGCTTTAAAAATTAATTTAACAAAATTAAATAACTCACCTTATAATTGTTTCGAGATTTCAATTCGAAATTCAACCATCTTTGCTTTTCAGATATTAGTCAAATTCTGGTGTTTTATAATGAATTAAAAACATACTGGGAGGGGCAGTGAAAGAAGGAGAGGAGAGAAGAGAGAGAGAGAGAGAGAGGGGGGAGAAAAAAGAAAAAGTCTTGGATATTCGTGCTGCCAGCCCAAACCGGTAAAGTTGATTATATATAGTGTAAGCCCCAGCCATGCCATGAATTATTAAAAAATGTCTGAGCCATGTGAACCTGTTTTTAAAACCTACTCTGAACGCTGATTGGCTTTAGAATTAACCAATCAGATATGCAGAAGCCGAGGTCTGCGTTGGCAAAACTCTATTCAAAAGCCAGCTTTTTCTGCTAGGGTTTTTAAAATTAAAGAAGGGCGGAGCATTAGAGTTTGATAATCTCTGATGGGGTCTAACTGGCGAGGAGGGTATTATGTTGAAAGATCCGAAACCCCCAAATGAACCGGTTAAATAATAACATAAATGACGACGCCACCCAGCGGTGTTTAGTAGTAGAGGCGTATCTTAAGAAATATTTTTTGTAATTTGAATAAAGAAACAATCTTAAGTTGAGTTCGTCTTATATTAAAGACAAAATAATTGAGAAACATCTTCCCTCTGGATGAGAACAGCAAGCAGTAAATGAATTAACAATGACACATTGGTAAGATTCAGACAGTATTTTCCGGAATAAATTCGGGACATCTTTTCATTATTGGCTGGAAGCAAATAAATTGATGGGCTTAAGTGTATAACACGCCAGCAAATTCATCTTCGTTACTAATGGAAATAGTTGATATATGTATATATGAATATATTCATAAATATATATATTTTGGGAGAATATGTGCTTAATTGAAGTCATGCCTAATTTGAAAATTAATTAGTTGATAATTAATGAATTAGGCGGATGTATCTGTCAAGTCTCCAAAAATGTAGGATATATGAGTTTATAAACAAAGCGAGAAATCTGGAAGACCGCTAGTGTAACGGTTAGAATCTACGACTGTCAGCCAGGCAGTTAGGGTTCGAATCACACACAATGCGGCTTCGAGTCTATAACTCTGCCGATGAAGCATAATAGGCCGAAATGTACATTCAGAGAATCACTTTTTCTCGATTTGTTTACGCTTCACATTTAAACAGATATATCCGCCTAATTCATTAATTATCAACTAATTAATTTTCAAATTAGGTATGATTTCAATTAACCACATATTCTCCCAAAATTGTCGGCATAGCCATATCAAACAAAACTTTTTGCGTACTTTCATATATATATATATATATATATATATATATATATATAGTATTAAGGTGTATATAGACATGAAACTACTCAGGTTTCACCATAAATGATCTTCATGGTTAAATTCATTGAATTAATGAAGATATATATATATATATATATAT
>CM042164.1:2873322-2888322 GCA_023376005.1 Doryteuthis pealeii | reverse complement strand
GCTTGTCTTTTTTACAAAACTCATTTGATTTATTTATAAACTTTATTTCACCTTAAGTACCTTTTCTAGATTTTCAGCCAATCTAAGACTCATTATTTTTCTCTAACTGAAACTGTGTTGACATCCTTCCGTCTACTAAAAATTGTGGTATAGCGTGTCCGTTTAAAAAAAAAGTTAAAAAAAAATAATCTACTGCTGCGTAGTGCTGAACAGTCCGATTCTGGAATGGCAATCTCTGGTTACAGTGACTGCAAAAAAAACATTGATGCCTTGCTGGGTTGCGGTTGACTCCTTACTTTTGTTCACTTTTCCGTGCCGGCACTGCTTTCCTCTCTTTTTCACTCATTTATTATTGTATTAACTTCATTTCACTCTTAAGTACCCTGTTCTAGATTTCAGCCAATGTTAACACTCATATTTTCTCTTACTGAAACGACCTCCGATATATAAATGAGATTTTCTGTTCCTGTCATTAAGATCAAACTCGTTATTCAGTAGGAAAACTTTTTTCATATTTAACTTTTGAGATGAGCTTACTGTATTACAAGATAAAAGCGAACAGTAAATATGATGGAAAATGACTGGGGTCCTAAAGTCAGAGGGAAATGCAGCAGTTAGATAATATTTTAAGTTTCAGATTGTGCGAAAAGGTTTTTGAACGTGTCATATTGAGTTAGAAACAGCTCTTTCTTTGTTTAATGGCATATACTTCGTAGGTATCTGAATCCAAAACCATCCATCCAGCTAGAATGGTAGTTGTTCTATTAACATTGTTTAAGGGATAAAGATATTGATACGCTTTCCCAAGGTATTAGGACCGAAAGTGAACGCAAAAGTACTAAAAAAATAAGAGATGAGACTGTAAACCATTCTATAAGTGAATTAGCAAACAAGCTAGCGGGAATACAAATCTAGGCGGCGACTTGGCGTTGGGAAGGTGGAATACACTGGGAATTATGCAAAACAATAACTTGACCGGACAGCAAAATGGTATATGGATTAAAACGAGAAATCTGTTCTTGAGAATGAAAACGCAAATAAATTCTCTGGGACTTCAGATAAAGACGGATCACCCTATCCCAGCCAGAGACCATACCTAGTGTTGATCAACAAAAAAAGTAAGAAAAAAAAGAAGACGTGGCAAATGGTGGACTTTGTGGTCCCAGCACATTCATAGAGGGAAGCTGAAGGAAAATGAAAAGATGGATAAATACCTGGACCTTGCAGAGAATGAAAAATACTGTGGATATGAGCGTGAAAGGAAAATTATTATTATTATTATTATTTATTATTATTATTTATTATGATTATTATTATTATTTCACTCGCATTCAAGTTTTTCACATCCGCCTTAGCGGTGTATCACTGGAGGCTGAGTGACAGCAATTCTCCTCAAAGTCTCCCAGGACTCGTCTGAGTATCAAGCGATTGCAGCAATGCAGTATTGTGGGATGCGCTCTCAATTCTTTATTTGGTTTCCAGATCCTCTAGTCTTTTTTCAAGTTTAATTGGGGACCTTCTGGAGTGCACAACTAACAAATTGATAATACTTCGACCTCATATTCCAGCACGCCCTTTTCAATTCTTCTGGCAAGTCCAGGTATTTGCCACTGTTCATTTCCTTCAGCTTCACACTGTGATCCTGCTGAAAACCGCAAAGTCCACCAGTTGAACACGTTTTCTCTTTTTTTTTTTGTTAAATCAACACTAGTCTGGTCTCCTGGCTAGATAAGGTGATTCCGGTCTTTATCTCAAAGTACCCAGAGAATTTATGCGTTTCATTTATATTACTATTCCACTCCTTTCTGAGCTTTTCACACCGGATTGCTGATGGTACTTCACACTGAGTAGTCTGAGTGAACAGCAAGTCTCACAGGTTCTCCAGACTCTTCTGATGCTGGCAAGATTGCAGCAGTCAGTGATGTCGCATGGTTCAATCCCTTCCTCTGATATCCAACTTTTCCAAAGCCCTTTTCATAATCCTTTTGGGACCGTGTCCAAGTGCACCAACCGACAATTGGTATCACTTTCACTTTCATATTCCATAACTTTTTTCAGTTCTCTGGCAAGGTCCAGAGATATTTGTCCATTTTTTCATTTCCTTTAGCCTTCACCCGTGTGATCTGCTGGCACTGCAAGAATCCACCAGTTGACAAGTTCTTTCTTTTTGTTATCAACACTAGGTCATGCGCTTCTTGCTGGACTGAGGTGATCCGTTTTTATTTCAAATACTCCACAGAGTAATTTATGGTTTCGTTCTCAAGAACAGATTACTGGTTTATGCATATACCATTTATTGTGTGGTTCCAAAATTAAATTTTTTGGCATAATCGCCAGTGGATCACCTTTCCCAACCAGTCGTGTCTGTTTTGTTTCTCGTTTGCAGTTTGCTACATCGCAGGAGTATATGGTTTACATATCATCTTCTATTACACAAAGTCTACATTTACTATTTTTTGGGTCTTATCAAATTTTCGCTTTTATTATTATTATTATTATTATTATTTATTATTTATTCGGTTTCATGAGGTTTCAAGTGACAGCAAGTTTAATCTTCATTCAGAAACTCTTCTAACAGATTCTCAAACAGTACTGTACTTGGAAAAGTCTCAGTTCTTCTTCTTCTTCTTTTTCTTCTCTTCTATCTTATCTTCTTCTTCTGCTTCTTCTTCTTCTAATTAGAATATTTCACATAGTTGCCACTGATAACATTTTCAATATCAAAACTAAACTTCTATTTTATGACTAATAATAAAAAACAAAAATGATTGCCGGTGGATATATGCGGTGTGTTATTGTGTTATGATTGTGGATTATACAGCTACCATTATTATTGTTGTTATATTACATTATATTTGTATTTTTGCTCAATAATTTATCAAGCCAATCAATAAATTTGATTTAAAAATGACATTTCCTCTCATTAAATTGTGTTTACTTGGATGTCAGTGAAAAACGAAAAAAAAAGAAAATATATGGAAACATTTAAATTTATCAACATAACTTCTATCAAATATGAATTATGGAACTTTACATTTTGTCCTGCGTTCTTTCTATTCAGCTTGATTAAAATTAGATATGGTCGAAATTCTTAGTTAATTTATACTCCATCTTGTCGACCTTGATTTTTGTTTTTTATTATCTCAAACTGTCTGCACGTCTTTTTTTTTCTATACACTTTAAAATACTCTCCCTCCCCCCGCCGCCGCCACACCCTCTATTCACACTGCTAATGAAAGGACAAAGAGAAAATAAGAAAGAGAAAAATGACCACAAAGCATCATCTTGTCTTTATTGTCTTCATTTGCAGCTTTAAACGGAAATCATGCGGCCAGCAAACCCGTAAACTTAAAATTTAGAGAAAACATATATTACCTTAAGACTCAAGTCTTAATTAGCAAAATATCAAATGTAAATTTTTAAAGATTTTAAAATTTTAAAATTTCAATAAATAACCCAAAATATAAACCAAAAATAAATTTCAATGATCCAAACTATCTCTTGTTTTACATAATTATCTAAATTTAATCCAGTAAATAAAAAATTAAATCCTTGTTTTTTAAACACCGTCCCTTAAAATTTTTTTTAAAATTTTAAATTGAATATATTTTTTCACTTTTATTTTCACTTTATTTTATTTCCATTTTATTTTATTTTTATTTTAGTTTTATTTTTTATTTTTATTTTCTTTCTGTGTCCTCTTGTCTTCGCCTTCGGTCGTTCTTAATTCTTTGTTTTCTATACAAATAGGCCTCACTATTCTTAGGGACGTGCTCTCTCACTGTCTTTCATATCTCATTATAGCCGTTTCGAAAAACAATTACACGAATCATCATCATCGAATCTGTTTGGAATATTTTGCTATAAGACCGAAATCCTTACTACACAGCCTAGAAGAAGGCCGCACGAAAATGTCCTGCCTGTACGTGAACTCTGATAAAAACCGAGTTCTTGTCTTTAAAAAACAAAAGCGACATCCAACCATCGATGGCAAACTCCTAAAACCTCTGTAGAACAATTTAGTACTTAGCCGTAACATCTCCTCCACAGAAAGAAAACGACACAGTTAATGCACGCATAGGAAGGCCGCTATAAATAGATATCTATCATATGAGTGTTCAATCTCACAGACAGCCTAAAGAGAACAGTTCTTCCAGGGCCGTGTCGATTGTCATACTGCTGTATGCTGCACCACCTGGACCCTAACTAAGCACTAGAGAATAAAAACTAGGATGGGAGCCTGCACAAGAATGCGCGGAGTGATCCCTGAAACAAGACATTTGGAAACAATACCCTACGAGAAAACAGCTGTACGGCCACCTACACAACATATCACCAAACCATCCGAGTAAGGACGACAAATCACGCGGAACATGCTGGGAAGCAAGGACGAACTCATAAGCGACGTTCCTTCCTTGGAAGCCAGCACAGACAAGCCAGTGTGGGCCGGACCAGGCAAAAAACATACGTGATCAGCTCTGTGCGGATGCAGGGATGTGCATAGAGGACCCTTCGAGAATGATGACGATAGGGACGATGGAGAGAGATTGTCATGATATCCCGCGCTTGAAAGCGCGACATGATCATGATAATATGATATAGTATATATATATATATATAGATATATTAATGTGTGTGGGTGAATGTGTTGTAATGAAGGAAGTGAATCCGGACGATATGTAGTATAATAAAAATGGAAAAAAAAAACAGAAGTTTTAAAATGGTTAAGTGGTGAGTTTATTGGCCGACGCCGTGCAGTGTTTCGATCTATTAATTAGATCAATTCTTCAGGGCTTTTGGTTGTATGGGGAAGGTGATAAAAAAAATGTTTATCCCAGAATATTATCTATTACTCACCTTTCTTCTTATTCTGAGGATAATTTTTCTTTAGCACCTTTCAATACAACAAAAAGCCCTGAGATGATGTCTAATTCTGTCGATTAATTTGAAATTTGGACATTTGAATTCAACCTTTGAAAACCATTCCAAGAAGATCCGAGAACAATGAATTTAAATTTTGATAGATCTCATCTAGTTGTTTGGCCATCAATGGCGGACAGACTATAAATTTTTTTCTAATTATAAAATCTAACTAAGCTTTGTAATGAGATAATAGTCATTTAAGTTTAACGAAAAATAAAGTCCAAAGAAAAACAAAAAAAAAGGGAATTTTCATTGACATTTGTCTATTAAGTCTCTATTAATACACGCCATTTTCGAATACTTCTTCGTCTTAAAAGTTTTTAAATATGTCTCTTCTTTTTGAAAGGTTCCAAAAATTTCAAGGTAATATCAATCCTTTGCAAGTCTTCTCCCAACTGACGAAAATGCAATTCCTTTCCCAACCGAACAACGGCCACTCTCACTTCAAATTTAAAGTGCGTTCAAGATTTCACTTGCCGTCCAAAACCACTTTCTTCATTCACTCGCCGTGTCCAGCGAACAGTTCCGTCTTTATTTCTGCTCGTTCGGGCTGCGCTTATGGCAAATTTCCGATATACTTTATTTGAGTCTCACTAACAACACCTCAGCACAGGAGAGTAGCTGTTAGTTGAGATCCGTAGCCGCTCACCACAGCTCTTCCCCCTCCGCACAGGGCCAAAACATATCCTGACGCGCTTTGTTGTGGGGCTGGGAATCGCTTGTTCTAGGGTTGCCTTTCAGTTTCGTTTCTATGATGGGAAAGGGCGGCGACGGTGATTCTCTTTGAATTCACATTCGGAATTATGATCGAAGGTTTCCAGGAACGCAAAAACCCGACCCAATAATTTTCCTTTCTATTTTGATTGCATCGCGTCGTAGTTCTGTAGTTCTGATGGCATTGTTTTGTCTCGGGATTAAGAGATTCATTTCTTCCCAGAAAAATAGCATCATTGCTATAATAAACAGTAGTGGTGATTAATGAGTCTCCTTGTAAGATACCTCTCTGGATTTTACTTCTCCAGGATTGCTTTCCGGCTTTTAATTCCCGGTTAGGTGTTTTACTCAAGCGGGTGGAGGCACGCTTGAGTAACGGGTATCGTGCGTACGAAAATTGAATCAATGGCCAGTGTTCAAAATCCTTGGATGATGGCTATTTGCATTCAATTCGTTATATGTCCTTGGGAAAAGGCATAAATCACATTTGTTTTCCTTACTATCGGACTGGCTAGTTTTTTTAAAAACTTCGTTAGTTGTTGTGAGAAAGAATATTTCCTTACAATAAGTTGGACTTGTCCATGACCAAAAAGGGGGGGCCATAGATAACAAATACTGACTACACGAGGGGATTTAAGTAGCTAGCCTTTGCTACAAACAAATATAGCCGTTATTCCATGGTAAGAATTGTCGCGTTTTTTTCTTATACTTATTCCCGGATATTTCCTGTACAAAGTACAACACGAACTGTTAACCATCCTGATTTTGTGCTTCCAAAAAAAAGGAGACATCTCCACAACTTGACGTAAACATCTTAAGCCAGTAGAATAGGTTACATAATCTAGCGGATGCATGAGATTATTGTCAATCCCCTGAATTTGAGGGATGACCCTTTCATACCATGGCCGGGTCCTCTATGGAAAATTACAGAAGCCCGCCAAAAATAGTGAAAGTCAACGTTGGACCTTTTTCAGAGTCCCCAGTTTGCATACAGTTGGACGTCAGGCAGAGCAGTCGGCATTTTGTGCTCTGCCTAGGCTGGAACTCGCGTGCGCTATGTAGTCAGATAGTAGTATACGTGAAAATGTATGGTTTAAGGAAAAAAGTTTATATAAGTAAAATGTTCTTGTGGTTGATGAATGTCTTGGTAACAGACTAAGAAATGAATCCAGGACGACCGCTCAGCAGGAACATAGCCAACAGAAGGCCTAGAAGATCCAGATCAAAGACGATCAGAATAGCAAAGCCGGCCAGAAGAAAATACGACCAGAAGTAAGAATTAGTAAGAAAGGGTATACAACATTATATTTCTCTGATTTGGTACTGTGAAAACCTCAGTACGTAACAACACGTTCAACTTACCTAAGTAGTAAATATCTCATCCAACAGAAAGCGAGTTAATACACGGAAATAGGAAAGGCATTGGCGGCCACAAACATACTATCAGTAACATGGAGATCCATCCACTGACAAAGCTTAAAGCAACAATTCTTTCAGGCTGGTGGTATATCAGTGCTGCCTCTATGGCTGCACCATCTGGACCCTGACAAAGCACCTGAGAAATAGCTTAGATGGTAACCAACACAAGAAGCTGCGAGCAGTCCTGAACAAGTCATGGGAAAGCAGCACCCCACAAAAGAAGCAACTATATGTTACCTGCCCGCCCATCTCACAAAACCATCGGGTGAGACGGACTAGGACATGCAGACACGCTGGAGAAGCGGGGGAGCTCCATAAGTAAACGTTTTCCTGTGGAGCCAACACGTGGACATGATAAACGTAGAAAAACGCCTGCTAAGGACCTACATTGACCAACTATGCGAAGACTCTGGATGCATTGCACAGGACCTCCCAGGGGCAATGAGTAAAGGAAGTTGGCAAAGATTGTCATGGATATCCGTGCTGCGCGCGCGACATGATGATGATTTTTCCATATTTGTTCGTTACATAGTACAATCGATCTTTTGCTAGTGCATTAGTCTTTCGTGTTTTTTTTAATTTAGATTTAAGGTATTCATTCAAGTGCACGAATTGTACGCATCTGCACCATTCTCGGGTGTTGGGCGAGACTTTCCCCTCACTTTTTCCTTACACATAGAGACTGTTATGTTCTCAATCTCTCGAATGTAATACTTTGTGGCATTGTTATATATTTTCTTGTCCTTTGGTTCCTCTCTTGGTCTATTTTAAGAATGGTTCAGGTAAAAATTACAAGGAGGGGAGGGCTGGTGTTTATTCCCTTGATGAGGATTTCTGTCTGCAGAGGTGTTCATTCAAATTTTGGTCTCCTCTTTCGTTTCACTTTATATTCTATTTAAGTTTACTTTCCCCTTTCACTTCCAATGACTGAGATAAAATATTATTATCGCAACATTAATTTATTTATTTATAATGTTTATTAATCAGGGTTGTGGAGTTAAAGTCAACGTGGAGTCAGAGGCATTTAAGGGGTACTGGAGTCAGAGTCAGAGGCATTTAAGGGTTCTGGAGTCAGAGTCAAGGCATTTAAGGTTAACTGGAGTCAGAATCGTTCGCATTTAAGGGGTTACTGGAGTCAGAGTCAGAGGCATAATTTAAGGGGTAAGTGGAGTCAGAGTCAGACGCATTTAAGGGGTCATGGAGTCAGAGCAGACGCATTTAAGGGTCACTGGAGTCAGATTCGGTTGCATTTAAGGGTCCCTGAGTCAGAGGCATTTAGGGTCACTGGAGTCATAGTCAGGAGGCAATTTAAGGGATACATGGAGTCAGGTCAGAGGTTTTTAAGAGGTCACTGGAGTCAGAGTGCAGTTGAATTTAAGGACGGTCACTGAGTCAGAGTCAGTCTGCTTAAGGTCAGTGGAGTCAGGAGTCAGAGGCAATTTAAATTAAGTTATTTTCAATTTGGGTTTAATTTAGTTCAAAACCAAAATTGCTAGAGGCATTTTCGTAATATGAGACCATCCGGTACAAACAAATTAAAAAAAATTATTTGAGAAATATTTTGGAAATAAAATAATTCGAGTATAAGACGTTTGCTTACAAAATTAAAAATGATAGGGAAAATATTTTGGAATGGCAAAAATCCAAGAATAAAACTATTGTTTTAGACATTACGATGGTCAAAAGAACCAGCTTATATTTTTGGGTCGACAGTAACTGAACGAAGCGATTAGGGAAAATTATTAGTTAACTAAAAATCATTACGGATATTCAAAGTGTGTTTGAGAGAAAACAAAGTAGAGAGACCGGTCGAGAATCAACACGCAAGTAGCTGGTGAAAGCGGTAGCCAATCCGTCTTTTCTTTCTTTCTTCTTTCTTTTTTTCTTTCATTATCTATCATTATATATCTATCTTCTTTCTTCTTCCTTTCTTTCTTCTAATCTTCTTTCTTTCTTTCGTTCTTTCTTTCTTTCTTTTCTATCATCTATCCCATCTTTCTTTCTTTTCTTCTTTCTTTCTTTCTATCTATCTATCTTATCTATCCTTTCTTTCTTTCTATCATCTTTCTTTTCTATCATCTAATCTATCTATTATCTATACTTCTTCTTTCTTTCTTTCTTTCTTTCTCTCTCCCGCCTCTTTCTTCTTTCTTCTATCTATCTTCTTTCTTTCTTCTTCTTCTATCTATCCTTATGATTTTTTTCTTTCTTTCTTTCTCTTTCTTCTTTCTTCTATCTACTCTATGTTTTTCTTTCTTTCTTTCTTTTTTCTTCTATCTATCTATCTTTTTCTTTCTTTCATTTATCTATCCATCTTTCTTTCTTTCTTTCTTTCTATCATCTATCTTTCTTCTTTCTTTCTTTCTTTCTATCTAGCATCTATCATCATCCATTCTTTCTTTCTTTCTTCTTTCTATCTTATCTATCTATCTATCTATCTATCTATCTATCTATCTATCTTTCTATCTATCTATCTATCTATGCTATCTATCTTTACTGTCTTTTTTTCTCATCTATTCTTTCTTTCTTCTTTCTATCCTATCTATCTTTCTTTCTTTCTATCTATCTGTTCTTTCTTTCTTTCTACCATCTTTCTTCTTTCTTTCTTTTCATCTATCTATCTTTTTTCTTTCTTTATTTCTTTCTTTCTTTCTATCTATCTATCTTTTTCTTTCTTTCTTTCTATCTATCGCATCTTTCTTCTTTCTTTTCTTCTTTCTATCTATCTATCTATCTATCTTTCTTTCTATTCTATTCTATCTTTCTTTCTTTTCTTTCTATTCTTTCTTCTTCTGTCTTTCTTTCTTATCTATCTTATCTATCTTTCTCTTTCTTTCTTATCTATCTATCTTTTTTCTTTTTTTCTTTCTTCTTTCTATCTATCTATCTTTTTTCTTCTTTGCTTTCTTTCTTCTATATATCTATCTTTTTTCTTTCTTTCTTTCTTTCTTTTTTCTTTCTTTCTGTTTCTATCTATCTTTCTTTCATATCTATCTATCTATCATCTTTTTTTCTCTTTTCTTTCTTTCTTTCTTTCTTTCTTTCTTTCTTTTCTATCATATCTATCTTTCTTTCTTTCTTTCTATCATCTATCTTTTCTTTCTATCTATCTATCTGTTCTTTCTTTCTTTCTTTCTGTCTTTCTTTCTGTCTTTCTTTCTTTCTTTCTTTCTTTCTTTCTATCTTTCTTTCTTTCTCTTTTTTTCTTTCTTATTGGCATAAGACAGTAACACTACAGCATATTTCATGCTTTGATTATCATTCTATTCCCCATCTAGCCAATCTTACGACGAGAATACAATTTTTACTGACAAACGAGCAGAAACAGTTCGAATACATTTTTAAAGCAATTAACCAAACGAGACAACGAAAAAGGTGTGTCGGGGGGAGCCAAATGATTATTAAGAGATAACGCCTACAACTTTCATCGTTCAACGGTTTGGCATTCGCTCTGCTTTGGCGCCAACATCATCCTTTTTTCCAAGATGCTCTGATAACTGTCAACAGCATCTCCAAAAACACGGAGCATAACTCATTGCTTTATTTTCACTCTGCAGAGATGGCCACTTCTTCGACTTGTACAGATGAATGCCTAATTTATGCCTGGCCACATAGTGCAAGGTTTAGCATGCCACGCACTTACCGCCTTCCCGCCCGCTTGAACACATGCGCGGTTCACCTGTACAAAAGCAATGAAATTCTGCAAACAGGAAGCATGATGTGAAAATGATATTGTGTTTATTCTAGGAACAATGAATTCTCTTGACGCCGATAAAAGTGACGTAGCAAAGATCGCACAAGTCACGAATGTGCAGAGGCTGTCGTGTCAGGCGGGAAGATGAGAAATATCAACAGGGTAACAACAAAGAGAATCGGCCAGATCAATTTCAAAAAATCAAGAAACGTGTATATCTATTATATTAATATCATTATCATATATTATTAGTAGTAATTAGTAGTAGTAGTCGTCGGAGGAGGTGGAGTTGTAGTAGTAGTATTGTTCTGAATTAATGGTAATAATAAATCTTCGGGGTTGGCCTAAAGTCGTATCAGCCGACAGCGAAGGGGTATATCCCCTCTTTCACTAGCGCTGACACAGGAGATTGTTTTTGCGTCTGAGGTGGCCGCGCTAACACATACCATCAGCTCTTACTTTACCGCACAGATCTCTGTGGCTACTCATACGGCGCTTTTGCGGAACAAAATTTTTGTACGGGCTGGTGATCGAACTAAAAGATCCTAATGTGGTTTTCCTAGTCGGACACTCTGCGATGAGCTGATAATATAATAATAATAATAATAATAATAATAATAATAAAATAATAATAATCGACAGAATGAAGTAAAGGAAAATGATAAAATTGACAAAAATCTGGACGCTTGCCAGAGAGACTGAAAAAAGTTTATGGAATATGATAAGTGAATAGTTATACCGAATTGTAGTTTGGTGCACTATGGAACAGTCCAAAAGATTAGAAAAGGGCTTGGAAAGTTGGATAATCAGAGACAGGATGAAACCATTCAGAAACACGCAACTGCTGCAATACTGCCCAGAATAACTCAGAAGAGTCTGGAGACCTGAGGAGAATTGCATGTCACTGAGACTCACAGTGAAAGACATCAGCTAACAATGATGTGAAAACTCAAAAGGAGTAAATAATTATTATTATATATTATTATTATTATTATTATATATTATTATTAATGACAATAGCAACAAGGCTCTACACCAGCTAGAGATATAGAGTACGCTATATGATCAGAAAAGAAGGAGGGAAGAGGTCTTGCCAACTAAGAGGACTGCCAGAGGCACAATTCCAAGGACTGGAAGAAATACACAGAAAAAGAGCAACAGAAAAATTTTCTTTATGGCAGGCTACCAACAGCCGATGTTAATATATGACTAACAGAAAAGAACACGAAAGCTAAAAAAACAAAGATGGGATTGCAAAAACAGATTATATTGACACTTCAAACGACAAATCGGAGAGGTTGCACTTACAAGACGTTGGATATGGTTAGAAGAGGGAAAGCTCAAGATGAAAATTGAACATCTTAATAAATGTGCTGCAAGCAAATATGCCATAGATAAACAATTATTGTTCAAACGCAAAAAGTTGGATAAGACACAACAAAACAGTAAATGTAGTC
The DNA here is from genome assembly GCA_023376005.1 of Doryteuthis pealeii. Lineage (NCBI taxonomy): Eukaryota > Metazoa > Mollusca > Cephalopoda > Myopsida > Loliginidae > Doryteuthis > Doryteuthis pealeii. The sequence continues at coordinate 2,876,115 of CM042164.1, read as the reverse complement.
TGTGCGATGACAAAGATGTGATACTGTAAAACACATTTTATTAAGTGAATGTAGCCAAACAGCACAACGGAAACAAGCTAGGAACAACTGAACTTGGAAGGTGATCTTGTTGCGAATTATTTTGGCAAAAAAATTAAATCTTGACCATACAATCAAAGATGTGTTATATGTAAATCAATCAGGAATCCTTATGCAGCCAGGAGACCAGACCTAGTGTTGGATTAACAAAACACAAAACAAAAACAAAAAAAAGAAACGTGTAACACTGGTGGACTTTGTGGTTCGCAGCAGATTCACAGGGTGAAGCTGAAGGAAAACGAAAAGATAAATACTGGAAACTTACTACGACGCAGAGGATTGAAAAAGCTGTGGAATATGAAGGTGAAAATAAACGCAATGGTAGTTGGTGCACTTGGAACGGGACCCAAGACACTGGAAAAAGACTGGAGGATCTGAATCAGAGGAAGAATTGAGACCATACCAGACTACTGCACTGCTGCAATCGGCTAGAATACTCAGAAGAATCACGGAGACGTGAGGGCACTTGTTGTTGCTTCAGACTAAGTTAAATACCACAGCTAACGCTGATGTGAAAAATCAAAAAGTAGGCGAAATGATGATTATAATTATAATAATAGATACTGTTGACCTGCTCAAGAACTGAAAAACTGGAACATAAAAGTGAATTAGAACATGAAAAACTGGAACGTAAAGTGATATCCTTAGAACGGTCCCCATGAGTTTAGAAAAAGACTAGAGTATTGAAAATCAGTGGAAGACATCTAGACCATCCAGACAATTGCATTGTTAGATCGTGAGAATACTCAAGAAGGGAGTCCTGGAGACCTGACGAAATTGTTGTCACTCAGGTTCTGCGTGAAATATCATGAGCTTACGCTTGTGAGAAAAATCTCCAAGGACAAAATACTACTACTACTAATGCTACTTACTACTAATAATATACTCTGACCAAATACAAAAGGTATATGCCATAAAACCAGAATCTGATTGCTTGAGAACGAACACACATGAAAATTCTCTGGGGACCTTAATAAAAAAACGGATCATCTTATCCCAGCAAGAAGACCCGACCTAGTGTTGATAAACAAAAGAGAACAGACTTGTCAACTGGTGGATTTTGCAGTGCCAGCAGATCACAGGGTGAAGCTAAAAGAAAATGAAAAAATGGAAAATACTGGACCTTGCCGAGAACTGAAAAATTTTATGGAAATATGAAAGTGAAAGTGATACCAGATTTGTAGTTTGGTTGCACTTGGGAACAGTCCAAAGGATGGAAAAGCGTCTGGAAAGTTTGGAAATCAAGGAAGGATTGGAAACAATTCAAACACTGCCACTGCTGCAATCTGCCAGAATTACTCAGAAGAGTCCTGGAGACCTGATATGAAAACTCAAGGAGTAAAAATAATAATTAATAATAATAATAATAATATAATAATAATTGTGATCCACTGGGGAATTTATGCAAGAAATTAGCATCTAAATCCTAATGTACAAGTTGAATCTGTCTTGGACAATGAGACCATAAATTCTCTCGGGACTGAAGATACAGAGGATCACCTTTATCCGCCCAGGAGACCCAGACCTAGTATTGATACAAGAAGATGACAACTGTCATCTCGTGCGATTCTGCGGTCCCTTGCCGACCACAATGGTTGTAGCATGAAAGAAAGCTAAAAGTAGAAAATACTTAGACCTTGCCAGAGAGCTGGGAAACTGGTGGAAATGAAGGTGATGGTCTGAGCAATTGTAATTGATGCCCTTGAACGGTCCCCCAAAAGCCGCCGGAAAATAATTTCGCGTGAAGTTGAAAAGCTGAGGAAAGAATGAGACCATTCCAAATACAGCACTGTTAGATCGGTTAAATACTCAGATGAGTCCTGTACGACTTGATGAACCTGCTGTCACTCAGCCTTCCTGGGAGTCACTGGGTTACGGGCAGTAGAAAAAAACTCGAATAATAATAATAATCTTATTAATATATGGAGATTGTGGTTTGTTGTCTGTAACGAAACTATATTACTTATTATTATCACAAGTCACAATTCCTTTGTTATTTACATTCTCATATTCTCCATTGATTTTATTTTTAAATTTTAAACCCTCAAATTATTAATAAAATTGTATACATCATCTAGCACCTGTGAGCCCCATATCTACATACTAATAACATTGCAATGTATTTATAATACCAACAAAATACCGGTTTACAGTCGTGTAATGCGGAGGCTAATTCTGCCATATTGAGCATCTTAAAATCTTTTGATTTTAATAAATATGTGTTTAGTATTATTGATTTCTAAATGTTTGGTTTGTTATATTAATGATATGAGCAAAAAAATCTCGAGGATAAATCTTAAAAGAAAAATCCATTAACAAGAAGAAATAACTGTAATAATTATTCTTTACTTCTTATTTTTAAACTAAATAGTTTAAATTAGAAAAATTTACCCAATGGCAAAGACGAGAAGTAACGGAAAAATGAGGGAAAAGAGTTTATGTTTTGAAAGTTTTCTATTTTCATATACCCCCTCTGTTTCCAATATTTTTACTCTGAATCTTACACGTTCTCATTAGCCTTTCTAAATCATTAAACATGATTATATCTATAAAAACCTAAAAACTTGACCGGAGGGTTATGCATATATTTCTCAGTAATAATAATAACTATAAAACAACTCGTAGTATACATTATTGAAGCAATAACACTAAGATTTTATGTTACTATCAAAAAATAGTTAAAAATTGAAATTTACTACTTATTTTAGTATTTCT
>CM042164.1:2828322-2868322 GCA_023376005.1 Doryteuthis pealeii | reverse complement strand
TATATATATATATATATATATGTGTGTGTGTGTGTATGGTGTGTATGTGTGTGGGGTGTGTATGATTGAGAATAGAGGAAAATGTGGATATAACAATTTTTTTTTCTCAACCACATTTTATCGGATTTATTCAATCCTCCACTCCTCATATATATATATATATATAATATATATATATATATATATAATATATATATATTTAAGAAATTTGAAAAACAATGTGTTCCAAATTAGATAAATTTATTTATCAACGCTTAACGTTTCGGTTTCTTTAAACCTTCATCAGGCCTGTATTAAGGGGATATATATATATATATATTATATTATATATATATATATATAATATATATAATATAAAGATTTTTGAAGGCAATTTACAATGCAATATGTGTTGAAAATTATATTTATTTACCTTTTTTTTTTTTTTTTTAAACAAAAGTTAAATAAATATAGTTTTCAACACATATTGCATTGTAAATTGTCACCAAAAATCTTTATATTACACATACACACAATGCTTCAAGGATACTATAAAAAAACTGTATATATATATATATATATATATATATATATATATATATATATATATATATATGTTGTGTGAGTGGGTGTGTGTAACGTTAGAATAGCGCAAACATACGGTCAACGGCATTTGGTAACAATTACTTCATCGCCAATATGATCTTCAAACCAAGAGACTGCGTAGGCGAGAAACCAATAGTTACGAAATCTACACTATTCTCCGTTGCGAAGTACGTTATTGTTAGCGCGAACACTTAGACGGATATACTAGAAAGTACTAATGGAATTTCAACAAACATCTTAAACAAAACGCATAATTCCAAATAAATTCTCTCTTTCAAAATATTATTTCAAAACATTTCTTTCCTTCTTCTTCAATAACAACTTATTGTTACTAAAACTGATCCTTTTTCGAACCTTAATTATCCAAGGCTCCCTAATAGCATGATACCGAAATACAAATGAATTGAATTATTAGCCACTCTAAAGACATGTTTGCGACATTCTTCTTTCAAATATCTTATTATAATGGAGATTGTGTGTTTTTCTCTCTGTAACCGAAACTATATTCCTACTCAAGTCACAATTCCCTTAATTATTTACGTCAAATTCTCCATGATTTCATTCTTTTAAACCTTCAGTTATTAATAAAAATTGTTTTACATTATTAATACTGTTGATCATATCTACGTACTAATAACATGCAATTGTATTTATATATACAACAAAATAGCGGTTTACAGTTTGAACGAAAAGGCTAATTTGCATATTGATATTTAAAATTTTATTTTAATAAATATGTGCTTGGTATTATTGATTTCTAATTGTTTGGTTTTATCTTAAGAAATATAAACAAAAATCTCGTGGATAAATCTTGAAAGAAAATTATTTACAAGAAGAAATAACTGTAATATTATCCTTTACTTCCTATTTTAACTAAATAGTTAAATTAGGAAAATTTACCAATGAAAGAGGGGAGTAATGGAAAATGATGGAATAGTTAGTTTCAAAGTTGTTCTATTTTTCGATTATACCCCCTCTGTTGCAGATCTTTTTATCTGCATTCTTAGTCAGTTTCATTAGCCTTTCTAATTTAATACAATATTTTATTACATTAAAACTTAAATACTTGCACCCGGAGGGTGCATATATTTGCTAGTAATACTAATAGCAAATTGTTTGGTGACAGACATGAGACGATCAACCATGTATTAAGCGAGCACAGCAAACTAGCGAAACGTGATTGCAAAGCTCGGTATGACTGGGTTGGAGAGGTGATCCACTGGGAATTATGCAAAAAATTAAATTTTGACCATACAGCAAAATAGTATATGCATAAACCCTGTCATTGAGAATGAAACACAAACATTCTATGCCACTTTCAGATTAAGTCTTATCCCAGCTAAAAAAAAAAAAAAATTACCTAGCAAAGTGGATGTATAAAGAAACGTTCTATGTTCCAGTACACAGCGTATTGCTTGAGTCACATACGTTTTATACAGAGGCATGAAAAGTCGTTGTTGGGGGTGGCCTGAAGTCGGTATCAGCCAGACAGCGATGGAATCTATCCCCTTTTCACTAGCGCTAGACCAAGGAGATCATTTAAACGTCTGGGACGGAGCGCCACATCTACCATCAGCTCCTCACTTTACCGCACATATCCCTGTGCTACTTAGGCGCTGAGTTGGCGAGGGCCGGTAATCGAACCCGGAACCTTGTGGTTTCTAGCCGGATGCTCTATCGACTGCGCTAAACCTCCCCCTTTGTTTTGCTTAGATAATAGAAATAAAATATTAAAATATAAAAAAACAAAGATAAACTATGTGTGTGAGTGAATTAGTGTTTGTAGCAAAAATTTTGATGACTGATTTATTTACCTACATGACAAATTTTCGTGGCGCGTGGTCTAATGGTTAGAGTCGTAGGTATTTTCATTTTATTTTAATATCTTTATTTTAATATCTTATTTTTTTCGACAATCAATTACAAATAAAAAAATCAATATTATTTTCGGGATTCTTATTTTATTTTAATATATTTATTTCCAACAATCAATGTTGTATACTGGCATCAAATATCTATATGTTATATAGCGGCTTCTTCAAACTCACGTGTATCTGTATACGTTGCGGGTATATATGGTCACGTGGCGAAATATGTAGTAGCCAGACTTAAGAAACCACAACACATGGGTATAGTAGGAGTTTTGACTTTATTTCTCTTCTCGGCTGTACGTGGTGGGTGGCGAGCGTTGACAATGACTACTACTACTGCTGAGATGGTGAGGTAAAGGGGGCTGGTGGGTCCCACAGCTGTTGGCTGCAATGGACCGTGAGCGTCTGTCGCTCACTTGTTCTCCGTCCGCTGTGTCCTGTCTGACCGACCTGTCGGCTCGAACCCTCAGGCTTTTTATATTGATAGGTACTCCTACGCATCTTTATCTTTGATCTGATAACGGGCATTTTTATATATTTCTTTATCTTCTCCCTGTTCCTTTGACCGGAAAGCCTCGCTTCCGTTTTTTAACTTCTTTGTTCGCTTTTACCGGGAAAAAGTCCTTCGTCATTTTTATCGTCTTTTCTTTGTTTAATTTAACCGGATTTTCCTATTTCCGTTTGTACAATATATAACATCAATTACAAATAAAAAGTCCAAATATTTAGATATTCTTTTTTTATTTTCAGCTAGGGACTTTTTGAGCTGGCAACGCTTAGTGTTTTTTAAGGCAGGAGCCCAAAACGCAATTCTGCGAAGAGCCCCACATTTTATTCTCAGAAATATACACAATACGCGGGTGTATAAGGTGTTTTTCATTTTAAATCATCTCTTGAAACTATTTTTTGCAGATATCTCTTACGTCCCAGCAGAAAATTGATTCTTCTAAAAATTTCATTCATTAATCAACGAGTGTAAATTTATTCTTGATCAATTTAACCTTTCTACACTGGACGGTAAGCCTCTGAAATTAGTAGACCAGTTCACATTCTTAGGTAGTAATGTCTCATCTACAGAAAATGATGTAATATATACATAGGAAAGGCTTGGAATGCTATAGATGGTTTAACGATCATATAGAAATCCGATCTACGATAAAAATAGAATGAGAATTCTTCCAAGCCGTAACCGTACTATTGTATAACTGCAACATTTGGACACGCTAGTAGACCAGTTCACATTCTTAGGTAGTAATATCTCATCTACAGAAAACGATGTCAATATATACATAGCAAAGGCTTGGAATGGATCAACGATCATATAGAAATCCGATCTATTATAAAATAGAATGAGAATTCTTCGAAGCAGTAACCGTACTATTGTATGACTGCAATATTTGGACTCTAGTGACACGCTTGGAGAAAAGCTAGATGGGAACTACACAAGGATGCTGCGTCCTTTCTTTTACAAGTAAGATGGAACAAATCAGTGCTAGAATCGTAAGGACAAACATATAAGTGACGTTCTCCTCTGAACACATACACCTGGACACTGACCAGCAAAAAATTTAATTAATCAACTCTCTGTTGATAGTGGATACCGAGAGGAGGATTTTATAAGAGTGATGTCGTATTGGGACGTGTTGCAAGAGAAAGTCATGGAAATCTGTGTTCTGTACGTTAAAGTTAGAAGCTGATGGTAGGTGTGAAACTCCACCTCAGACCCTAAAAATAATCTCCTTGGTCTAGTGCTAAAGAAAGGGGTATAGACTCTCTCGCTGATTGGCTGATATCGACTAGGCTCAAGATTCTTGGTTCGATACTGGCCCTCGCCAACTCAGCGTATGAGTAGCGCAGGGATCTGTGCAGAAAAGTGAGGAGCTGATGGTTAGTGCCGGTTTAGCTCAGTCGGTAGAGCGTTCGGCTAGGAATCACAAGGTCCCTGGTTCGATACCGGCCCTCGTCAACTCAGTCTATGAGTAGCACAGGGCTATGTGCGGTAAAGTGAGGAGCTTATAGTAGGTGTGGCGCTCCACCTCAGACCTTAAAAATGATCTCCTAGGTCTAGCGCTAGAGAAAAGGGGATACAATCCCTCGTTGTATGGCTCATACCTACATTAGGCCGCACCGACGACTTTTTAAAAAAAATTATATGTATTTAATCAATTCCTGCGCTACGAGCAGGATGTGACCCATGTTCAATTTCTAAGTTGAGTAAAACTGGTTTGAATTCAGAGTTTTGGTTTTCCAATACAGGTTTGTCTTACCAAGGCTAAATAACTCAATCTGCTTTACCATTTACCCATAGATGGAGGGAGAAAAGATCGATTCATGCCTCTTGCAAGTGAAGTAAATCTCAACGAGTCTTATCCAGGATTTGAACCCGGGTCACCGATTCCATTTCAAACGGCGATAACCCTTATGCTTAGTACATCTGCAATTTATATATCCATATAGGTATGCAAACCTTCTCTTTATACAAGAGTCTACAGTGTTTGTTTTTTGTTTTTTAATTGTGTAGACCTTTTGATGCAGGTGTCTTGCAGAAGATATTTGATACTTTTATCTGGAAATTTAAAAAAAAAAGAAGATTTTTTACTCAGACACAAAGGTTGTACATTGAGAAAAATTCTGATTTAAAATCCCAATGCACTCATAAATAACTCCCCAAACAATTCTATTTCTTTTTTTTTTTTTTGTTCGTTTATTGCTCGAAAATATATCGGTTCAAAGTCGATATACGTGCCAAGCCGTGCGTTTTCCCATTTGCTTAGTGCGCATGCGTGGGGGATAATGCGTTCTCTCTTTGAATGAACTTGTAAATGAATGAGAAAATTATTGATAATGAATGAGAGTAAGAGCAAAACGGGTTGTGTTGAAAGGCGTAGATGTTTTTTATTCATTCTTGATGGGTTGGTTGGTTGGATTTTACGGCATGTCAACCCATTGGGTTATTTTATGCCAAAGATGTTTTTGTTTTATTTATTCTTGATGGGTTGGTTGGTTGGTGGGTGGGATTTTACGGCATGTCAACCCATTGGGTCATTTTATGCCGAACAGGTTTTTATTTTATTCATTCTTGATGGGTTGGTAGGTTGGATTTTACGCATGTCAACCCATTGGGTTATTTTATGCCAAATACGTTTTTGTTTTTTTTTATTCTTGATGGGTTGGTTGGTTGATTGTGGGGGGGATTTGGCATGTTAACCTATTGGGTTATTCTATGCCAAAGATGTTTTGTTTTTATTAATTCTTGATGGGTTGGTTGGTTGGTTGGTTGGATTTTATGGCATGTCAACCCATTTGGTTTTATGCCGAACACGTTTTTGTTTTATTCATTCTTGATGGTTTGGTGGGTTGAATTTTACGGCATGTCAACCCATTGGGTTATTTTATGCCCAAGATGTTTTGTTTTATTTATTCTTGATGGGTTGGTTGGTTGGTTGGTTGGTTGGTTGGTGGATGGTATTTTACGGCATGTCAAGAAAATCAGCAGATGTGTACATGTATGCAAGTCATGTGTGTGTTGCATAGGGCCAGTCGAGTCGTAGCAGTAGAGGTTAGTATAAGTAGTCGTGGTTAGCTCGAATGGTTTGGTTTGGTTTATTAATTTTAACGGCATATCAACCCGTCCAGGGTTATATCATGCCTAGCGGTTGGGTTGTTATACATATTGTGTATTCATATATATACATTTAGTAATTGGTTTTAACAATGTGTTAGCATTATTGGGAATCATACTGTATGCCATTGATTTGTTTCATGTCTATATTCTATGGTATAATTTTATTTCCCTCAAAAAGGAGAAAATATCCTCTATGTTAACATTTTCAAATAGGTCCTTCATATTGTTTGCTTTAAAATAATGTTTTCTGATGTGAGCAAAAAAATCTGCATTCCATCATTAAGTGTTTGACTGTCAGGGGTGTTGACATGTTTCACATTGTGGTTGTTGTTCTTGTTTGAGTATATAAGAGTGTGTTAGTTTTGTATTACCAATGCATAATCGGGACATAATGACTTGTTCCTTTCTAGACTTCCTTAAAGTTGGTCTGCAGCCTCCAAAGTTGGTTTGATTAGGAAGAGTTTGTTGTGGATACAGTTATTCCAGTGTTGCTGCCATTTTGTATGAAGGAATCTATTAATTTTAGGTTTCAAGTCAGTATATGGTATCTGGAACTTGTCAGGGATTAAATCTAGAGCCGATTTAGCTGCAGAGTCAGCTCTTTCATTCCTCCTCACTCCTATATGACTTGGTATCCAGCATATAATAATCTCCTTAGAGTTAGACATTGAGTCTAATCTATTCAGGAGCTTAATGATGAGAGGGTCTTCCAGTTTTTCATTTCTTAATGATAGCAGGACTGAGAGCGAGTCTGAAAAGATGATATATTTTGTGTGTTTATTTTGAGAGATGATGTCAAGTGCTATATCTATTGCACGGGTTTCAGCTGAAAAAATGGAACTTTCGTTTGGAAGGGCTTTTCTTACAATTTTTTTATTTAAAATAGCTGCACATGCCGTTTTGTCATTGTCCTTAGAACCATCTGTAAAGATGTGGAGGTGGTTGGGGTAGCGTTCTAGAACATTGTGGAATTTGTCTTGGTAAGTGCTAGGATGGGTTTTTTGTTTTAGGAAGTTCACTTAGCTCAAGGATCACTTTGGTTTTTTTAATGATCCAAGGTGGTGTTTTTGTATGATGGTTTTATGGATATTTGTGAGAGGAATTCTAGATTCTCTGAGGATAGGTTCCATCCGGAGACCAAAAGGTTTTATTGATTTTTCTTTTTTTTCAAAACATTCTTTGTATCCTTGGTTGAAGGTGCAGTCATAAGCTGGGTTGGATGGGCAGGATTTGAGTTTTGTGTAGTATTGCAAGGCTAGTTTTTCGCATCTTAGCTGTAGGGGTGCCTCATAAGCCTCTACATATAGGCTGTCAACTGGAGAAGTTCTGAAGGCCCCTATGACTTGCCTTAAGCCTTCATGGTGTACTGAGTTGAGCTCTTTGAGGTAAGACCTCCTAGCAGATCCATATACAAAGCAAGCATAGTCAAGTTGGGAACGGATTAGTGATCTGTATAGTTTAAGTAGTGTTTGTTGATCTGCTCCCATTCAGTATGGGCAACTACTCGTAATAGTTGTTGGGCTCTGGTACATTTATTTTTTAAATGTTTTATGTGTGGGATGAAAGTTAATTTTTTATCGAATATAACTCCCAGGAATGTATATTGATCAACAAAGGTATTTCACTTTCCTCAAGTTTGATGGTAGGTCATTGTGCATTTTCTTAAGGAACAGAAATGCACACATTGAGTTTTGGTCTTTGAAAATTTAAAGCCGTTGTCTGTTGCCCATTTGTTCACTTTGTTGAGGCCCATCTGCAATTGACGTTCTATTTTGTGGATATCTGTGGATCTATAGCAAATGACAAGGTCATCAACATAGAGAGCGCAGTTGATTATAGGATTGAGGCTATTTATTATATCATTTATTTTAATGGAGAAGAGAGTTACTGATAGGATACTTCCTTGTGGGAAGTATCCTATCAGTTTTTCTGACTGCCGTCTCACGTAAGCCGAATGCTTCTCTCCCCACGCTCTACTCACTTTGGTTATTTATGGGCATATTACCCAAACATCCGGGCACATCAGTCGAACCTCGCGTCCGTACAGTGCCTAAATCACATTTGTTTTTGCATGCGGGAGGACGCGGGCTCGATCCCGGCAGGCAAGACAATGTCAAAATCAATTACATTTGGTACATTTCTTCAGTGTTGACATACCTTTTAGCGTCCAACAGACAGAGTTGGTGAGACGTCTGCCGCACAGGAGCTAAGCAGCTCAATAACGAAAAAAAAACAAACAAACAGGACTGCAGAGCGGCGACGTCTTCGTCGTCATGAACAACCAAATGTAGATGGGAATTTCCCCTGCAATTTGTGTGACCGCATCTGAAAGTCCAGGACTGGACTAATGGGTCCACAATGCCCCCTGAACACTATAAAAACAATCAGGCATGAACTGTAGAATTGCAATGGAGACTACGATGCTGTGTCTAGAAGAAAGCAACATAACAGACGATCTGATTGCGTTCGTACAGCAGAATTCCTCAAAAATCTGCAGAAAGAGTATCAAGTTTAATTCAAATGACTACGTGCAGTTGCTAAACACTGTAGTCAAGCCCTGGATAAAACAGGTAGCCAATGGTAGGCCATATGTATGGCAGCAGGATTCGGCCCCTGCCACACCTCTGGAAAAAGTTAAAAATGGTTGTCGGTGAATTTTTACAACTGCACCAGTCCCAATATTTGGCCTCCGAACCTCCCCAGATCTTAAACCCATGGATTATTATGTATGTGCTGCTGTTGAGAAAGACATCAATCGCCGTACCAGTACTACAAAAGCCCAGTTAATCGACAGAATTAAGGTAGTTTTTGAGACCTTTCCCAGGGAAACTGTAACATCAACTTGCTCTAGGTTCCGGAGCAGGATTGAGGCTGTGATCGATGTTAATGGCGGTTATTTAGAGTGAAACTTGTTGACAGTAGTGTAATTTCCGTGCCTGTTAAATTACTTTACAATCCATTAGATTTTGTAATTACCTGGCACCTTTTCTTTTTTCCCTATGAAACTGTCAAATTTCTCCCGAACACACTCTCTCTCTCTCTCTCTCTCTCTCTCTCTATATATATATATATATATATATATATATATATATATATATGTGTGTGTGTGTGTGTGTGTGTGTGTGTATGTGTGTGTGTGTGTGTCCCTATCTGTAATAGTCATCTAGATTATGTAAACCAAATCAGATGATCTTTTAATTATGGTGCAGGGCTGTACGCCAAACTAACAGAAGCAATAATAAAAAATGTAAAGATTCTAAATAGTAATTTCCCATTATACCACACACACACACACACAAACACACATACTCTCTCTCTTTCTCTTTCTCTCTCTCCTCTCTCTCTCTCTCTCTCTCTCTCTCCCTCACACACACACAAACACACACACAGACACATAAATATATGAGGTAAAATATAAGGAATGAAAGAACAAAACTCAGAAAAAAAATGTGTAGTATATTTCGCTGGGGTTTGAACCCAGTTTATAGTCATCTAACCATCCCCTTTTATTACTCCCATTTGCTACTTCCTCTACTCAAATCTCTCTCCAAGAAAGGCTACTCCCCTCCCCTATCAGGTATTTCTCACCATTCATTTTTTCTACCCCCCTCCCTCAACTCTCTTCCCATCTGATTTCATTCTCATCTTCCCCAAAGATCCCTTCACAGTACTCCATTAAAAAAAATATTTCTTTCAAAATTCCTTCGAACTAATGAAAAGTATAATCAATCAAATCTTCGTCTCACCACAAAACTTACCCACCTACCTACTTCCCCCTTCTATAAAACACTTGTATGATCCGAATGATTCAATAAAAGCTGATGAAGCCGAGTTCAAAACCCCATCGAAATATAATACAAATTTTTGTCTGAGCTTTGTTCTTTCATTCCTTATATTTTACTTCATTCTGTCGGATTCATTCCAACCCCCTTTTCTCTCTGTGGTGTGTGTGTGTGTGTGTGTGTGTGTGTGTGTGTGTGTGTGAGGAAGAAAGAATAAAGAAAAGAAAGTACAGAATGGATAATAAAAGATGAATTTAATCAATATCACTTACACATGTGTTACGGTCAGTTTATCTTTGTGTACACGATTCAAACTATCATTATCATTAAATAAACAAATGAAATGAAATAATAATAATAATAGAAAAATGTAAATATTCCGTACACAGAGAAAATTTGACCTTCATCAGAGTGAAATTTTATTTTGAATGAAATAAAATTTCACTCTGATGAGTGAGAGTTAAAAATTCAAAGTCAGCGAGTTTGTACCCTAAGTAAGTAAAATCATCAAATTCATTAAAGGATTAAAAAAATAAAACAATTTGAAATGTAAACTTTAAATATGTATTAAAATAAAACAAACTATATATAGACATATAATACCAGTCATGTATTTATTAAAAATTGTTTTAAAAAACAATGAGGACTGTCTAATATTGCCTGTTCAAATTTTAAGTGTATTTATTCTATGTTATGACGACTTTGGCTAATGTGATGTAAGCCGTAACGTAGTTTTTGTTACCGACAAAAACCGGAAGCGAATCTCCATTATTAATAGATTACTTAATTGAGTTCAGGTCTTTTTGTGTTATATACAGCCTTTTAAATAAACATATGTTACATAGTAACAAAGGTACAAGTGTATAGGGCATGTGTTATCTGCACCCTCATGTATGGAAGTGAAACACGGACCCTGTATTCCCACCAAGAGCGGTAGCTAAATAGCTTCTACCTTCGCTACCTTAGACGTATACTGGGCTTCACGTGGAGACACAGGATCACTAACACAGCAGCTCTAGAGAGAACTCAACTCTCCAGCTCTGATGGCCGGGTCATGTCCACGGATGGATGATGGAGAAACTCCGAAGGACATCCTCTATGCAGAGCTTTCGTCTGGTAAGAGACAGATTAGTCGCCCCCAGCTGCGTTTCAAGGATGTCTGCAATAATTATCCCGTTCTTTGGCATTGCCCCTTCCAGTTGGGAACATTCGGCTCAGGACCGCCCTCGGTGGTGGCAGGCTATCTGTAGAGGACTGTTCATTTCTGAAGCCACTCTGGCGCAACATCATGAAGCTAAGAGATCCAGAAGAAAGCAGCAGCAACAAAGCACCGGCGCATCAACATCTTCAGGGACAGCCTTCACATGCGACATCGGTGGCCGCGAATGTTTTTCAAACATTGGACTTCACAGTCACAGGAGGCGCTGTAACTTCAGGGACACAAAAAGTATATTATAGTCTTCCGAGACTGAAATATGCCAATGATAAAAAAAACCTATGGACATTAGACATATCTAGACGAATACTTATCTTTCTTCTGTTATTATATTACTTATCTCTGTATGGATCTCTTTTACTGAATTTGCTATTCTGTTATCTCTGTATCTTGACTGGTGCGTTATTGAGTCTTTCATCTCTGTTCTGTTCTATGGATTTTTTCTTGTGTTCATTTCATTAACAAACACATGACTTGGCTTTTTTTTTAGTTCTTTATTTTCTTTTAATAAACTCAAGTTAAGAATAGCCATGGGATGGAAATAGCCTCCAGCAGAATAGACCACCATTTGCGTCTGTCTCGTTCCGTCACCCAGCCAAGACTGATTTTATAAACTAACTTTATCACACCCGGTTCTTGCCAACCAGAGTTGAGGTCAGCAAAAGGCGAAAATCTGTCAAACAAATAATTGTATGTTCCATGAAACTATCGTTATTTTAAATTTTACATTACAGTACATAAGGGATAGGCAACCTATCAATTATTGATGTTACTGTAACACAGCAAAAAATTACAAATAATCGCGGGACTTTTTGCTATTAAAATGTTCTAAAAGAATAAAGCAATTCAGAATTCATCTTGAACAACAACCACAATACTACTACTACTACTACTACTACTACTACTACTACTACTATTGATAATAATAATAATAATAGTAATTAAAATAATAAAGCTGTGGAATATGAGGGTGAAAGTGATACTAATTGTAGTTGGTGCCCTTGAAACGGTCCCAATAAACTTGGAAAAAAGACTGGAGGATGTGGAAATCATAGGAAGAATTGAGACCATCCAGACTACTGCACTACTGCAATCGGCTAGAATACCCAGAAGAGTCCTGCAGATCTGAGGAGACTTGTTGTTACTCAGTCTCCAGTGAAATACTACCAGCTAACGCTGATGTGGAAAAACTCAAAAGGAGTGATAATAATAATAATAATAATAATAATAATAATAATAATAATAATAATAAGTTAAGGAAGGGGAATAACCCTATTAGTACTACTACTAGTAATAATTATGATAATAATATGATGTGTTTGCGTGCATTCCGATAATTATGATTTCTCAAGGGAAATAATTAAATTGTGTATTTTCATTTAATTAATATATAAATTGTGTATTGAATTTCATGGCCTGCCCATAAACTAATAACCTCCAAATAATACGATATGAGACTTAGGAAAAAGATAGACTGACAGACAGACAGACAGGGGGGAGATCCTACTTGCTTTAGGGAGAGAGACCGCAAATGATTTTTAAATGTTAGAAATGAATTAGAGAAAAGTACACTCACATATATATTTATATTTACCAACCCCTCCGCACGAGCAGGATGGGACACAAGGTGAATTTCTTAAGGTAGTTCAATGGGTTTGAATTCAGAGTTTTCCTTCTCCTAGACCGGTTGCCTAACCAAGATTAAAGAGCCCAGTCTGCCCTACTTTTAATCCATAGCTTGAGGGAGAGTAGGATTCATACATTTCCCAAGGGTATTAGCGCTAAGTGAAATGCAGTTACCACATCCAGGATTTTAACTTGTTTCGACGAGTCCATTTACCATGACTTTAACCATTACACCACACAAGGTCAATTTCTTAAGCAGAGTTCAACAGGTTTGAATTCAGAGTTTTCCTTCTCCTAGACCGGTTGCCTAACCAAGGTCAAAGAGCCCGGTCTGTCCTACTATTTACCCATAGCTGGAGGGAGAGTAGGATTCATACCTTTGCAAAAAGGGTATTAGCGATAAGAGAAATGCAGTTACAACATCCAGGATTTGAACGTGAGTCGACGAGTCCATTTCCCTTGACTTTAACCATTACACCAAGTGCTTCCATAAAAAGAGAAAAGTACATATAAGGTTTGGTTTGATTTGTTTTCTTCGTTTTAATAGCACATCAACCCTCGCAGGATATTTCATGTCAAAGCCAACCTTGTAGAAGAACAGTAGTGGTACTATTTTTTTAACCCATAGCTGGGAGTATATTGATTTAATTCCTATAAGTATGGGAGAGAGAACTAAGAGAACATAAAAAAAGATTTGGATTGTTAGAATTGTATGTTCGAATTGTATGTTTGAATAAGGTGAGTCTTGCCTAAGGAGTGTAATATATTGTCTGATCAGTGCACCCAATGACCAGACTGAATAGGAAGTGCATGGGGGTCAGGTGCAGCCTGTAAACGAAAACAGGATGTGGCCCTGACCTGACCTTTTGCACCTGGAAATGCAGGTGAACATTTGACATGATTTAGGTGCAGGAATCTGTAGGCGTAGCTCATAGCCAATGAAAACAGCCTGCGTGGGCGAAGAGGCGTGTCTACAGAAAAACTGCGTAGGTGTCACGAATAAAGATGCGTGACGCATGATGACAGACCCACAGCCACCGACTTCTAGCACCCATATGATAAAAAAGGGGTTGGGGCTTGCCATAAGGGCAATAGGGTTGGGGCAATCATATAGGTGTTAGGGCTTGACGTTACCAGCTGATTGATCAGAGGGTGCCTCTCCGACCGCCCGTCTAGCCCAAGAAAGGACCAAAGTGGAGTTTTGCAAGTCATGAATTGCTCATCCACCTGGATTCTATATTTGAGCATGACGGGTCGCCACTCACGCCACAAGTCCGCACTGTCGGCTTGGGCGTTACAATACACCGACTGCAAAAAAAAAATATTAAAAATATTCAAATCAAATATTCAAATTCTCGAGATTTGCTAACGGCTCTATATCGTTCAGCTTCCTGAAAGTGAATTTTAAAAAAATCTCTTCGAACATTTTTAAAAATTCTCCGTTTTTCTCCAACGAATTTCTTTTTCATTCGAAATAAAATTTCACTCTGATGAAGATCGAATTTTCTCTGTGCATGGAATATTTTAAAACTTTTCTATTATTATTATTTCATTTCGTGTGTTTATTTAATGATAATAATAGTTTGAATAGTGTACACATAGATAAACTGCTGACCGAAACACGTGTAAGTGATATTGATTAAAATTATCCTTTATTATCCATTCTTTACTTTCTTTTCTCTATTCATTCTTCCTCATATCGTCGGATTCAATTCCAATTCCATTTTTACACACACACACACACACACACACACACACACATATATATATATATATATATGTGTGTGTGTGCGTGTGTGTGCGTGTGTAATTAAATAATATGTAAATCAAAATGATATCAATAAATTATATAGATAAATAAACAAAAATAAATAAATAAACAAGATTAGTATAAGAAGAAAACTACTGAATTGAACACAACATAGACAAATTAACAAAATACAAATTTATATATATATATATATATATATATATAATATATATATATATATATATATGTGTGTGTGTGTGTATATGTATATTATTATATATATATAATATATATATATATATATATATACATATATATATATATATTTTTTTTTTTTAAATTTTTAGACCACCTAAAATACAACATATATATATATATATATTATATATATATATATATATATATATATTATATATATATAATATATATACATATGTCTCTCTGTGTGTGTGAGGTATCCAAAACTTGGTAGTAGAGATATGATTCTATATATGATTTCTAAGACACATAATTATTATTGTATGATCCAGTATGTAAAATACAGTGAATCTTTAAATCACTAAAGAGAGCTCAATGTATAATAAACTTTTTAGATTATATACAGAGCAATATTTATCTTAGAAAGGAAGGGAAAACACCGTAATTCCATAATAAATTTATTTCGACCAAAATTCGGGCCTATATAAATCTAAGTTGATTTAATATAGCTCCCCAAAATTCAGTCTCATCAGAAGGAAGATCAAGGTAATTTGAATTGCATAACTGAAAAATTTTACTTCTCAAAAAAAAAAATAAATAAATAAAAAAATTAAAAAAAAAAATTTTTTTTCATTGTAAGACTGTCACCATGTTAACAGGAAGTCAAATGAGGAAAAGGGATACTTTTCTATTTCTGGTTTCTTAGGGGGATGGTAGTCAGACAAAATTAACCTATGAATTAAACTATTTAATGAATCTGAACAAGTATAGAGTAAGGATAGAATAATATATATATATATATATATATATATATATATATAATATATATATACCAACTCCACCGCATGGGTAGGATGTGACACAAGGTCTATTTCTTAAGCAGACTTCAACAGGTTTGTATTCAGAGTTTTCCTTCTCCGAGACTGGTTAACTAGCCAATGTTAAAGAGCTGAGTCTGCCCTACTATTTAACCCATAGCTGGAGGGAGAATAGTTGGATGCATACCATTCCCAAGGGTATTAGCACTATGTGAAATGTAAGTAGCCTCGCCCAGGATTTGAATTCGGGTCGAGGAGCCCATTTCTTACGACTCTAACCATTACACCACGCACCTCCACACAGATATGATATAGTCATGTAAGTAACCAGGCAGTATAAACTACACAACCCTTCCCATGATGCCTCACACAACAGTATATTAAGGGACACAGTGTACTGTCAAGAAAGACGAAACGTTTTGTAAATTTATAAATGTGTGTAAAATCCGTGGAGTAGTCTATAGTCAGTATCAGATGTCTATCCCCTTTTACTCACGCTAGACCAGAGAGATAGGTTTTGTTCAGATGGAGCGCCACACCTACTCTTAGCGTCTATATGCTTTACCACGAAAATCAAATTACCCAAGTTGTGCAGAGTTGGCGGGGACCGGTATCGAACCCGGAACTCCTACCGACTGAGCTAACCCGATATTTTATTTGATGAAGCAAGACTGGTGCGTATTTCGTAGGAATCTGTTTTTACATGAGATGATATTGTTGATATTTAGTAGGCTTAGACTTGTTTGGCACAAGGTCATCAATTTGCAGGTCTCGGGGAAGATACATTTCCCTTCGATAGGAATGTTTTTTCTAGCCAAGATAACCGCTATTGCATTTGCAAGGCAAATTCTAAATTGTATTTGCCGAGAAGGAGTAAAAACGAAGATAGAAAGAGATTGAGTATTTACACACACACACACACACACACACACACAGAGAAAGAGAGAGAGAGAGAGAGAGAGAGAGAGAGCGAGAGAGAGAGAGAGAGAGAGAGAGAAGAGAGAGAGAGAAGAGAGAAAGATTCGGGACAGGGGATGAAAGAAGGAGAAAGGAAATGTAGAAGCAAAAGAGAAGTGAGAGGGAGAAGCGAGAGAGAGAAGCGAGAGATAGAAGCGTGAGATAAAAGAGAGACAGAGAGACAGAGAGAGAAGCGAAGAGAGAGAGAGAGGGGGGGAGGGAGGGAGTGTAGGGGGAGGAGATGCGGGAAAAGGAGAAAGAAAATGTAGCAGCAAGAGAGAGGTAGATGAGTGAAAAGGGAGAAAGGAAATATAGAAGAGAGAGAGGGAGAGAAAAAGTGAGAGAGAGAGAGAGAGAGAGGAGAGAGAGAGAGAGAGTAGGGGAAGGAGATGAGGAAAAGGAGAAGGAAATGTAGAAGTAAGAGACAGGCAGATGAGTGAAAGGGAGAAAGGAAATGTAGAAGGAGAGAGTAGAGAGAGAGTGAGAGGCGAGAGAAGCGAAAGGAGAGCGGAGAGCGAGAGAGAGAGAGAGAGAGAGAGAGAAAGAGAGAGAGAGAGATGAGAGTAGGGGAGGAGATGAGGTTAAGGAGAAGGAAATGTAGAAGTAAGAGACAGGCAGATGAGTGAAAGGGAGAAAGGAAATGTAGAAGAGAGAGAGAGAGAAGAAGCGAAGAGAGAGAGAGGGAGAGAGAGAGAGAGAAAGAGAGAAGGGAGAGGGAGAGAAAAGAAAGAGAGAAAGAAGAGTAGGAGGGAGATGAGGGAAAAAGGAAAATGAAATGTAGAAGCAAGAGACGGGCAGATGGGTGAAAGGGGAAAGGAAATATAGAAGAGAGAGAGAGAGAGAGAGAGAGACAGACAGACGACAGACAGACACAGACAGACCCGAGCTGAGTAGGGGAGGAGATGCGGGAAAATGAGGAAAAAATGTAGCAGGAAGAGAGAGGTAGATGAGTGAAAGGGAAAAGGAAATATAGAAGAGAGAGAAGAGAGAGAGAGAGGAGAGAGAGAGAGAGAGAGAGAGAGAGAGAGAGAGAGAGAGAGAGAGAAAAGATGAGGAGGAGTAGATGAGGTTAAAAGAGAAAGGAATTGTAGAAGCAAGAGAAGCAGTGAGTGAAAGGGAGAAAGGATAACAGAAGAGAGAGAGAGAGAGAGAGAGAGAGAGAGAGAGAGAGAGAGAGAGAGAGAGAGAGAGAGAGGGGGGGAGAGTGGGAGAGATGAGGTTAAGGAGAAAGAATGTAGAAGCAAGAGACAGGTAGATGAGTGAAAGGGAGAAAGGAAATACAGATGAGTGAGAGAGAAGGGGGGGGAATTAGAAAGAGAGAGAGAAGAGAGAGAGAGAGAGAGAGAGAGAGAGAGAGAGAGGAGTGATGGGCTTACAGAAGAGTAAGTGAGGGTGCTTACTCTCAAACATCTTATGTTTTCTCCTGGGAGAAAAACCAAATACTTTTTCTCACTTTGCAATTGAATTAATTTTTTATTATGTGTAGTTGACCATATTTTCGTGATCCGAATTTTTTCCGCCTATTTTTCTTCTTTACTGAAAAATTATGTAAATATATTCTAAAATGTTTTGGACACATTTTCTAAATACCACTGGTGATAAAAAAGCGAAAATTTTTTCAAAAAACAAATAAAATATGACATGAAGAGCATCTGATAAAATCCCCTTACTAACTACTTACTACTACTACTACTAGCAATAATAATATAATATAATAATGATAATAATAATAATAATGTGCTATGCTAGTAATGAAACCGGGAGAAAGAAAATTAATGAATGGAATACAACTACCAAATCAGGACACCATAAAATCACTTGATGAAAATGAAAGTTACAAATACTGAGGAATTTTAAAAGCGACAATATTAGCAAAACAGAAATGAAAGGAAAAAGTTTAAAAAGAATATCTCAGGAGAACTAGAAAACTTCTAGAAACCAAACTTAACAGCAGAAATCTGATCAAAGGAATCAATACCTGGGCCGTCCCCATTATAAGATACCAGGACCATTCTTAAAAATGGACAAAAGAAGAACTCAGACAGATTGACCAAAGAACGAGAAAGTTAATGACCATGCACAAGGCTCTTCACCCTAGAGACGACAGAGATAGATTATATGTGTCAATAAAGGAAGGGGGAAGAGGTCTTGCCAACATAGAAGACTGCGTAGAAACCACTATCAAACAACTTGAGGATTACACAAGAAAGAGCAAAGATAAATTACATATAGCGGCCAACAATAGTAGAAGTGACAGATGGACAAACAGAAAAACAACAAAGACTAGAAAACAAAAATGGGAATAAAAACAATTATATGGACACTTCAAACGACAAATCGAAGAGGTTGCACATGGAAAGATTGGACAGGGTTAAGAAAAGGAAACATCAAAAGAGAAACTGAATCACTTATAATTGCTGCACAAAATAATGCCATAAGGACAAACTATATCAAAGCAAAAATTGATAAAACCTAACAAAATAGTAAATGTAGACTTTGCGGTAATAGAGATGAGACTGTAAACCATATACTCTGCGAATGTAGCAAACTAGCACAACGAGAATACAAAACTAGACATGACTGGGTTGGGAAGGTGATCCACTGGGAATTATGCAAAAAAATGTAACTTTGACCATACAACAAAATGGTATATGCATAACCAGAATCTGTTCTTGAGAACGAAACGCACAAAATTCTCTGGGACTTTGAAATAAAAACGGATCACCTTATCCCAGCAAGAAGACCAGACCTAGTGTTGATAAACAAAAAAGAAAGAACTTGTCAACTGGTAGATTTTGCAGTGCCAGCAGATCACAGGGTGAAGCTAAAGGAAAATGAAAAAGTGGACAAATATCTGGACCTTGCCAGAGAACTGAAAAGTTATGGAACATGAAAGTGAAAGTGATACCAATTGTGGTTGGTGCACTTGGAACAGTCCCAAAAGGATTAGAAAAGGGTTTGAAAAGTTTGGATATCAAAGGAAGGATTGAAACCATTCAGAACACTGCACTGCTGCAATCTGTCAGAATACTCAGAAGAGTCCTGGAGACCCGAGGAGACTTGCTGTCACTCAGATTCCAGTGAAAGACCATCAGCTAACACTGGTGTGAAAACTCAAAAGGAGTGAATAATAATAATAAAATTATCTGGGACTTCGAAATAAAGTCGGATCACCGTATCCCAGCAAGGAGACAGGACCTAATGTTGAGTAATAAAAGAGAAAGAACGTGTCAACTGGTGGATTTTGCAGTTCCAGCAGATCACAGGGTGAAGATGAAGGAAAACGAAAAGATGGATAAATACCTGGACCTTGCCAGAGAATTGAAGAAGCTGTGGAATATAAGAGTGAAAGTGATACCAGTTGCAGTTGGTGCACTTGGAACGGTCCCAATGAACTTGAAAAAAAAAGACTGGAGGATCTGGATAACAGAGGAAGAATTGAGACCATCCAGGCTTCTGCACTGCTGCAATCGGCTAGAATACTCAGAAGATTCCTGGAGACCTGAGAAGACTTGTTGTCACTCGGACTCCAGTGAAGTGTCATCAGCTAACACTGGCGTGACAAACTCAATAATAATAATTATAATGATGATACATGGCCTAGTGTAAATTGATAAGAAGAGAACATCATCTCGTGGATTTTGCCGTCCCGGTGGATCACAGAGTGAAAGAGAAACAAAACGAAAAGATAGGAAAATACTTTGATCTTGCTAGAGAACTGAAAAGACTGCGGAACATGACGGTATAGGTTGTATTAATTGTAATTGAGACACTTGAAACGGTCTCTAAGGGCTCAGAAAAGAGTCTGGAGGAACTGGATATCCGAGGAAGATTCGTGGCCATGCAGATACCAGCATTGGTTAGAATACGTAGAACAGTCTTGGAGACCTCAGGGGACTTTTTCTTGTCTCACTACATTTAAAGACCACCAGTGTAAAAATAAAATTCTCAAGGACTGATATAGTAAGAATAACAAGAATTTATCTTCTTTTTTTTTGTTTGTTGAATATATCAAATTAGTATTATTCACACAACTCCTTTGTTGTGAATAGCTTTTCATAATATTTTCTGGTGATATCATTATAGATGATGATGATGATTGTGGTAGTAATTGTTAGGGTCCCATCTGTGAATCAACTAGATCAGTTTGAGATAATGAAGTAAGATTGTGAAAATACTTTTCTTGTATCATACATAATTCAATTATGCAACATTTTAATTAACTGACTAGATGACACGTTAATACACTAAACGAGGAATAAGAATAACAAGAATAATAAGAATAACAAGAATTTATCATCTTTTTTAAAAAATATAACAAATTAGTCGTATTCACAGAACTCCTTTGTTGTGAATAGCCTTTCATAAAATTTTGACTTCTATTCATTTTCTGGTAGTACCATTATTAGATGCTGATGCTGATGCTGATGATGATGATGATGATGATGATGGCCGAAACTTTGTGCAGATAACAAGGAAGATGAGGACAATAATCCGAATAATACAAATAATATAAAAAAAGGTGTTTTAAAAGATTTTTATATCATTTGAAATGTACTGTGTGTTTCAGAAAAAAAATATATCATTTCGTAATTTGACCAATTCTCGTTAAAAAACATTGACTTATTCTCATTCAAATGATCTCAACTTTTAACAGAATCTTTTAAGAGAACCAAAAAACAGTCTATGTAAAGTCCAAGGTAAAAATCGTGTTGTTTGTCAAACTGTAATTTATTCTTGATATTTCGAGATAAAATCTCTTTTAATCTCTTTTTTTCAGAAGAACACTGGAACTGAAGTAGTTGTCTTTTTTAACTAAAAATGCCATAACAAGACGACAACGGCTTCAGTTCCAGTGTTTTTCTGAAAAAGAGAATTTATTTCGAAATATCAAGAATAAATTACAGGTTAACAAACAACACCATTGTTACCTTATTATTTTTTCTTTACACCTGCATTGTGATAGCCTTCAAAATCAACCTCCAAACCAATATATACACAATGCTTTATGCAAATTATAAAACTCTCTATATATATATATATATATATATATATATATATATATATATATATATATATTAACGCTATTAGCGTTATATGAAACTCAAACAGCCTCGTCCAGGATTTGAACACTTGCCGACGAGTCCCTTTCATACGACTCTAACCATTGTTAAGGTCCCATTTGTTTGAGATAATGAACTATGATTGTGAAAATATTTTTTGTATCATACATAATTAAAGATAATAATTGTTAAATATACTTCGACATAGTATAACCCAACAGAATTTGACATGCCGTAAATTCAATTTACTAACCAAATGTTAGATCAAGAGGCAAACTCTTCACATGATCCTTTGCTTTATTTACAACTTTCCACGAGGCGTTAATTCAATTATGCAACATTTTAATTAACTGACTAGATGACACGTTAATACACTAAACGAGAAATAGCACCGATATGATTGTCCCAGCATTATTGCCCTTATGGCAAGCCCTAAGACTTTTTATCATATATGTGAGAAGGTGGTGACTGAGGGTCTTCATGTCCTGGGGCGTTAAACTCTATCTGATGGTGAGGTTCCAGTTCTGGAGGTTTGGGGAATATGGAGCATTTCTTCGTCACTATTGTTTCCTGGTCAATTCTGACACGGAGAGGTAGGACCTGTTAGGGTCCAATCTAAGGGTTAAATAGGAAAATGTGTTTATAAAAAAGAAATTGAGTATCCATTAAGACTGATTTTATTTCAAAACTTTGTCGGCATTAAATGGCCCACTGAGGTTGATATGCCGTAAAACAAAACAAACCAAAATAAAACCCAATTGTCAATTCATTTACTAAATACGGTGTGTACCTTAGAATACCACCCTGTTGACCGAGACTGTAGAATACACCAACTGCACCTATGCAGAGGGGTAAAATCCCCTCCAATGGGGGTCACTTGTTGATCGTGGATGGCGACCCGTGATGCTTAAGAACTGAATCCTGGTGGCTGAGCAACCCATGACATGCAACACTTACTTCCGATCAATTGGCTAGTCAGGTCAAACTTGAACACCTATATGATTGTCCCGATCCTTATGGCAAACCTTTTTATCATATATATATATTTACCAACCTCTCCGCACGAACAGAATGTGACACAAGGTCAATTTCTTAAGCGGAGATTAACAGGTTTGGATTAAGAGTTTTCCTTCTCTTAGACTGGTTACCTAGACAAGGATAAAGAGCCCAGTCTGCCCAACTATTTAGCTGGAGAGAGAGAGAGAGAGAGAGAGAGAGAGAGGGGGGGAAGAGAGAGAGAGAGAGAGAGAGAGAGAGAGAGTGGGGTAGTTGGATGTCTACCTTTCCCAATCGTATTAGCGCTATGTGAAATGCAAGCAGCCTCATCCAGCATTTGAACTCGGATCGACCAGTTAATTTCCTACGACTCTAACCATTACACCACGCTCCTTCACTTTTTATCATATATGCGCTAGAAGACCATAGCTGAGGGTCTTAGTATCTCAAGTATGACGTCAAACAGCATCTAGTGGTGAAATTCGAATTCTGGAGCCCTTGGGTGGGTGGAATAACCTCTTCCTTGCTATGATTCCCAGGTCCAATCTTACCCGGAGTGGTAGTACATGTTAGGCTACATCTATTAGTCAAATAGATAAAAAACGAGTTTTAAAAAGATTGAGTTTAAATTGAATACCTAAGAATGAATAAATAAAAGTCTTCAGCGTAAATTAACCCAATGCGCCACCCGTGTCTTGTTCAACGTTAACAGAAAGAAAAAAAAACTTGCTTTAAATGTAGTTTTGTCAAAGCATACCTCGGCTTCTGTACATCTGATTGGTTAATGCTAAAGCCAATCAGCGTTCAGAGTAGGTGTTAAAAAAAGGTTAGACATTTTTCATTTATAATTCATTGGCATGGCTGGGCCTACCGGTAGGTAGACAATTTTTTTAACTATAAAGAATAAATAAATAAAGACAATTAAGTTAGCTGAAGAAGAAAAAAAACACTTATTAGAAATACGTAATTATCTAAGCACACACAGATTAAGATACTGTCCAATAATTAAAAGGGGAAAATATTACTATAAAAAGTATTTTTATAACTATACCGACTAAAAATAATGAGTTAATTTATCTACAGACACACGTATATGTGACCGGATTGAACTATACTATTCAATATTTAAAAGATAACTTAAACTGTAATCAAATTCTAATGCGCCACCTATGTCTTGTTCAACGCTAACAGAAGAAAGAACTGGCTTTAAATGGAGTTTTGCCTGCGCAGATCTCGGCTTCTGTACATCTGATTGGCTAATGCTAAAGCCAATCAGCGTCCAGAGTACGTGTTAAAAAAACTAGGTGCATGTGGCTCAGACATTTTTTAATACTTCATTGGCATGCCTGGGCCTACCGGTAAGTAGACCATTTCTTTTTTATATAAATAATAAAATAAACAAATACAATTAAGTTAGCTGAGGCAACCCCCGCTCAACCCCCCACCCCAAACAAACACTGATTAAAAATACGTAATTATTTAAGCATACGCATATTAAGATACTGTCCAATTATTAAAAGTGGAAAATATTACTATAAAAAGTATTTTTATAACTACACCGACTAAAAATAATTAGTTAATTTATCTACAGACACATGTATGTGTGGCCGGATTGAACTATACTATACATGCCGTAAAATCCAAACAAATCAACCTTAACTAAAATATCTTACTCTATAAAGTGAAGAGAACATCGCATATTGATAGCATGTCACTGTAGAATTTTGTATGAAAACAGAATTGCCAGAAAAACTCAACGGGAAACGGGATATGAATATTTCGGACATTAAAGCTGAAATAAATAAATAAAACTACTCTTAAATTTATGATGTACCTGGCATCCGTTTAGTCACCTTTTTTGGTCTCTGTAGATGTTCGGATGTTTACGAGTCTAAGTGCGTTCGTGCATGGAATTCTAATGCACCAAAACAATTATAAAATTCCATTGGACACAGAAGGAAGGAAAATGGTAGAAAAAGCATAAATATTTGATATTTGACCGGAACATGAATATTTCAATTAGTTCTCTTGCCGTGGAACATTTACCCCGGGTGTCAGCTGTTGTATTAGGCTATCCCCGACAATTTCAAGATACCATATACAGATTTGAAACCTAAAATTAATAGATTCGTTCATACAAAATGGCAATAACACTGGAATAACAACATCCACAATAAACTATTCCTAATCAAACCCACTTTGCGAAACTGGAGATCAACTTTAAGGAAGTCTAGAAAGGAACAAATCATTGTGTCCCGATTACACATTGGTCATACAAGACTAACGCACTCTTATATACTCAAACAAGAACAACAACCACAATGTGGAACATGTCAAACACCTTTGACACTTAATCACTTATTCATGGAATGCAAGTTTTTTGCTCACATCAGAAACCGTTATTTTAAAGCAAACAATATGAAAGATCTATTTGAAAATGTCAACATGGAGGATATTCTCTCTTTTTTGAGAGAAATAAAATTATACCATAGAATATAGACATGAAACAAATCAATACCATACAACATAATCTCCAATAATGCTAACACAGTGTTAAATCCAATTACTAAAAAAGTATAAATATAAATACACGATATGTATAACTTCCTAACCGTTAGGCATGGCATAAACCCGGACGTTTAAAATCAATAAAAACAAATAAAAAAACGAACCGTTGGTTAGGCAATATTTTCTCAATTTAGAGGAACATATCCAAATGGTGAAATAAATTAATTCACCACAAAAAACCCTAAAAAAACAAGACCTTTTTCTCCTGACGGTGACCTAAGATTGAAACGATTTGAGAAAACACAAAAGAAATATTTCTATTGGTCTTATCACTTTTCTTCATGTATATATACACCAGAAGTGGCTACCCGACGTCACCTGGGTAGAGGGCGGATTTTTTTTACAGTTCTTCATAAGTAATTACAAAAGGCATGTAGGAATTTGCTAAAATCCTTTTATCTTAATCTCTTACTCCTCTCTTCTCCCTTTCTCTCTCACTCCATGGTGTTCCTAAAATCCTTTTAGTCTGATCCTGTACCAAATCCTGTACATTTTTATAAAATTATCAACTATTGTCAATCATTATTAAACTAGAAGTGGCTACCCGTTGTCGCCTGGGTAGAGGGGGGTCTTTTAAAAAAGTTAGTCTCGCAGATCCATTATAAATTAATTGTGAGTTGGATCCCCGCTGGAAGCCCCATTAAAATCCCTACGTAAAAAAAGACCTTGCGTTGATCCAGTCATTCTGAAAATAGAAATAGCTTAGAAATAGCCAGACCAGTTCCAAAGAAAACCCGTCAAAAACAAAACAAAAAAAAAAATTCAACCTTAATCAAACTTTGGAATCTATCAGATATCCACTTAGACACTTATAGTTATTTACTAAGCTTAGCTTAGATGTGGCACAAGGCCAGAAGTATGGGTCGCCCAATGAGAATCGAACTCACTAACAATGGCTTGCGAGTCTAGCTTGCTAACCATTACACCAATGGGAGGTGCCCCTATTTACTAAGTGTTGTGATGTTAGTTCAACAGTAAAAAAAGAAGTCAAGTCGAGGTAGGGTAAAATGAGACAAGTGTATTTACAATAAGGTACAAGAACGGCTAGCTTGCCGCTAAACGGTAACAGTACAACCTTTTCACTCGGTGTCTCACTATTTATAGTGAGAACCGGTGTATATTCTCCATTGTAGGAACGGCCGGTACAACACTAAGCTAAGCTTAGATGCGACACAAGGCTAGAAGTATGGGGCGCTCAATGAGAATCAAGCTTGCTAAGCATTAAACCATGAGAGGTGCCCCTATTTACTAAGCTTAGCTTAGATGTGGTACAAGGCCAGAAGTATGGGGCGCTCAATGAGAATCGAACTCACTAACAATGGTTTGCGTGTCTAGCTTGCTAGACATTACACCACGTGAGACACTTATACGTACCAACCTCGTTTCTCCAGGAGCTTCGGGTTCTGGATCGGTAAGATATAAAATAAGTCGCGTGGAGGTGCGTGGTGTAATGGTTACCGTCGTAGGAAATAGACTCGTCGACCCGAGTTCAAATCCTGGACGAAGCTGTTTGCATTTCACATAGCCTTGAGAAAGGTGTGAATCCATATATTCTCCCTCCAGCTATGGGTAAATAGTAGGACAGACTGGGCTCTTTAACCTTGGATAGGTGATCAGTCTAGGAGAAGGGGAAACTCTGGATTAAAACCAAATCCTAAGTAAATACATATAAAATTAATCGCGTGATCCCAGGAAGTTCCTAATCTCTACACATAAAATAACCCTAGATGGGTTGATATGCCGTTAAAATCAATTAGTCAATCTAATAGTCCATTTCGCTGTCGCTTAACAGAACATACCAAAGCATTAACACTGAACTTTATTCAATTCATTGGACATTCAAATTAAGGCTATAAATTAAAAGTAAATTAGTAGACAAAACAGTAAAAGTATAAAGAAATATCTAAATAAATACATTTTATTATAATGGAGATTTGTTGTGTTTTTCTGTCTGTAACCGAAACTATATTACTACTCAAGGTCGCAATTTTCCTTTAGTTATTGACATCACATTCTCAATGATTTTATTTTTATTTTAACCTCAATTATTAATAAAATTGTTTACATTATTAATACTGTTGACCATGTCTACATCTTAATAATATGCAGATAGCAGTTTACAGTGTGAACGGGAAGGCTAATTTGCATATTGATATTAAAATGTGATTTTAATAAATATGTGCTTAATATTATTGATTTCTAACTGTTTGGTTTTATTTTAATGAATATAAGCAAAAATCTCTTCAATGAATCTTAAATGAAATCCATTAACAAGAAAAATAACTGTCATTTTATTCTTTACTTCCTCTTTTAAATAAATACTTAAATTAGAAAAAATAACAATGAAAGATGAGAGTGATGGAAGAGTAAGTTTCAGTTGTTCTATTTTTCGATTATACCCCCCACCTCTGTTTCAAATCTTTTTATCTGCATTCTTATTTAGTTTCAATAGCCTTTCTAATTTAATATTTTATTACATTAAAACTTAAAAACTTGCACCCAGACGGTGCATATAGTTGCTAGTACATATAATTGTCGAAAGTTTATTTATATTTATATTTATTTAATTAGTAACACTTAGTTTAACATTTAAATATGAAATACAATGTATTGTAACTTTTACGAAAAACAAAAGAGATGCAATGGGCAATGATTTAATGCTAAACCTTGTTCTATTTGATCATTACTTAAAGAGTTAATAACAGTATTTGATAACATAGTCTTAGCCTTTTACCAAAAATTAGATATGAGTTAAAAAATACGAGGTGGTTAAGTTATATAACTTATTTGAAGAAACTTAACTTACATTCCGTAAATAATAAACAAACAGTAAAAGTATAAAGAAATATCTTAAATAAATACATACATATAGTTGTCGAAAGTTTATTTATATTTACATTTTTATATTAGTAACACTTAGTTTAACATTTAAATGTGAAATACAATGTCCTGTAACTGTTACGAAATATATCTTCTTATTATAATGAAGATTGTGTGATTTTCTGTCTGTAACCGAAACCATATTTCTACTCAAGTCACAATTACCCTTAATTATTTACGTCACATTCCACATGTTTCTATTTTTATCTAAACCTCAATTACACTGGTTTACAAAAAAATATTTTTTGTCTGAGGCAAGAATTTGATAGGTGTTTTTTACTAATTTGGGTGTGCTGAATTCAAATTTGTAAACAGTTTTGCTCTATCACCTATAGTTTTCTGTCTTTTAAATAGTCTTATTTTAGTATACACAGAGTATATACGTGCTTATTTGAACAGTTGCAGCAGATTATTATTACAGATAAAACTGGATAGATAAAGAACATTGTCGGAATAAATATACTTGGATGACACAATGTACACAATTCATAGTACCACAGACAGTTAGAAATGTGTTTTCTTAGATGATCTGTTGACCACCAGTGCACTACTGGCCAGTGCACTACTGGCTGTTGATTGAGACGTGTTGGCTACGATTAACTGCCAAAATGCGTCTTGATATATAGCTATATATATATATAATGTAATGCTATCACTTACATTTATTGCATAATAACTAAAAAAGAAGACATAAATCACACAATATTAGAAATTAACCCTGAATGTATATACGCCTTTATGTACAGTATGTGTACAAAATGTACAGTATGCATATCTAAAAAAAACTAGAGGTGATGAGTACAAACGGATTTCAAATCTGAATTCAGCACCCCCAAATTAGGTTAAAACAGCTATTTTTGTGCTTGCCTCAATTTCTTTGTAAACCAGTGTTATTAATAAAACTGTTTTACATTATTAATACTGTTAGCATTATATGCATATTAATAGCATGTAATTGTATTTATATATAAAAAAAACTAGTGGTTTACAGTGTGAACGGAAAGGCTTATTTGCATATTGATATCAAAATTTTTATTTTGATAAGAATGTGCTTAGTATTATTGATTTCAAATTGTTTGGGTTTATCTTAATGAATATGAGCAAAAATCTCGTGGATAAATCTTAAAAGAAGAATTAAAATAACTGTAATTGTATTCTTTACTTCCTATTTTAACTGAATAGTTAAATTAGTAAAATTTAGTTATGAAAAAGGGGAGTGACGGAAAATGATGAAAGAGTTAGTTTCAAAGTTGTTCTATTTTTCAACTATACCCCTTTGTTTCAAATCATTTTATCTGCATTCTTATTTAGTTTTGTAATGGTTAATAAAATGGCAGTTGCCGATTATATTAAAAAGGGGGAGTAAGAATCCCAAAAATGCAGTAACGGAAAACAACAAACGCTGAATTCAAAATCAAGCACCAAAAAGGAAAAGCGGGAATTTTTCAGTAGTTCAGAGAATGACAAGACGAGTGGTCACGCAACAAATCAGCTCCAGTATCAGCCAAGAAAAACAAGATAAAATATGAACTATTAATACCACAATATAAACAAAGGACTATGCCCGGTATGCTATTATACATGTCTGTAATTCTATTTTTAATACAGATTGTTATTTTAATACGACTCCGTTGATTTCTTCATTGTGTTGAGTTTTGTTTAAAAGTTAGTAAGTTGTGTAAACCTATATAAAATATATACAACACACAGCTTGCTACAGTTTCATTAGTCTTTCTAACTTAATATATATCATTACATTTATAACATCAATACTAGCGCCCGGGGGTGCATATCTTCGCTAGTGATTCTAATGTATATAACTTTCTTGAATAAGAAAATTTGTTATTTAATAAAGAATATAATTCTAATAATGCTTTTCTTTCTAAAGCATTATTACCCTGTCAGAAACGTAACTTATATTCATCTATATGCAACACATACAAAACATTAGAAACTACTTACATACCAAATAATATTGCCTCATAGAAATAAATTACATTCTACCCAAAATGCAAACAAATTCAAACTTGTATATTTTGCGAATAACTAATTTTGTTTCAATGTATATTCTACTTATCTTTAATGATATTTTCACTGTTTTACATTTCGGTGAATTACTATTATAGGAATTGAAGAAGGTATATCTCGATTAGACTCTCGTTTGCCGCCTACAAGTCGACGTTCTATACACTTCCGGTACAGATAATAATCGGGCAAGCTCTTACATCCGGAGATGAGGCGCGTGGTCTAATGTTTAGAGTCGTAGGAATTGGACTCGTCGACCCGAGTTCAACTCCTGGACGAAACTGTTTGCGTTTCACATGGCGCTGTAAGATTCAAAGTCATTAATTGAACATACAAGTCCGACAAGTTGTGAAACAAAACATTTAATATATATAACCGCACATGGAAACGATAAAATACATTATCTACAGGAGAATAGAACATGTAAATACATATACAATATTTAGGTATAAACAAGATACCCAAATGTACACTAAGATATAAATGTCACAGACATGGAACTAAAGGATAGTCCATGCTGTATAAAGGACTTACAGTAATGTAAGGGGGAGGCAAAAGCCCCACCGAGAAGGGGGGTAGATAGACTCTTGCCCATAGCAGTTCTTGAAAGATCTAGCTAAAAGAGGAAGACAAGTTGCAATGAACGGGCTTAACTACCAGAGGTCCCCTAGTGGGAAAAAAACAGCAACGCAGCGAGAAGATAACTCTTCCGGCAAAGGGAAGATAATCCCCTACAGCGCTAATACCCTTGAGAAAGGTATGAATCCTATTTTCCTTACAGCTGTTGGTAAATAGCAGCGCAGACTGGGCTATTTAACCATGGCTAGGTAACCAGTCTAGGAGAAGGAAAAATCTGAATTCAAACCTGTTAAACTCCGCTTAAGAAATTTACATTGTGTCACATCCTGCTCGTTGGTAAATATATACATCCAGAGATGAGCCTGGACATTTGTAAGATTAATGACCTCTTAGTAATAGCAGGTATTGTATGCAAAATGAGGCTGTTGGCTGGGTGATTGGAATTTACGGCATGTCAACCCCTGGTTTATTTTATTTCGAAGACGTTTCTGTTTTATTTATTATGTTAGATATTCAATTTTTTTTTTAAATCAGAGGGGGCCTGGGATTAATGGCAATGAAGAGGCTCTTCAAACTCTCCTTAGTTTCAGAACTGGAACCTCACCACCGGATGCAAGTTTAGCGTCATACCCAGTACACTAAGACCCTCAGCCACTGCCTTCTAGCACATATATTATAAAAAGGATTGGGGTTGTCATCAGAGTAATACGCTCGGAACAATTATATAGATGTTAGGGCTTTACGTGACCAGCCAATTGATCGAATTAGGCCTCTTCGACCGACCGTCTAACTCAAGTAAGGGCCAAGATGGAGGGATTCAATTCAGGAACTGCCCAGTCATCAGAATTCTGACCTTAAGCATCATGGTTCAAAACACACAAAACAAGAGCTTGATCCATTGTTCCCAGCAGAGGTGCAGTCGGTATATTCTACTGACTCAGCCGACAGGGTGGGAAATGGGGCCGGTGTACTGGGCAAAATAACAATCAGGTAATATATATTAGGGATGTTATCTGAGACTAATCATATCTACGAACTGCTCTACTAATCATAAATTTAGATTATTAACTCAAGTTCAATTATCAAATTTAACAAAGCTTATTTAGGTTCATGCTCGTGAATAAGCATCAATCCGATAGGAGGAGACCCGTGGCATTGTGGTTAATGTGCCGCAACATCGTAGTAAGCGTATTATTATTATTATTATTACTAGCAACAGAAAACACCCTCCGGGCGTCGTAAATATTATTTTTTGAAAGACATTGCCTGAGAGGGTGGGAGTTAAAAATTCAATGTCAGAGGGTTTGTATCATAAGTAAGACAAATCCTCATATTTATTAAAGGAGTAAAAAAAAGAAAAAGAAAAAAAAAACTATTTGAAATGAAAACTGAGCCCCGTCCCTCTCAAATAAAATGTTGCGTGCATGTAATAATCAAACAATTATTTTGAATATTTTCCACATCAATTTTCCACAAAATCGTAGGTATTAATTTATTTGTAAACTTTTTAGTAAACTTCTTGTTACTGTAAAAAAAAAAAACGAGAGTAAAAAACAATTTTTAAAATTTCTTACTCAAATTTTGGGTGTATATAGCATAAGAATATTGTGATGTAATCTGGGACGTAGAGCTATGACGTTGTTTTTGTTACAGACAGAAATACAGACAATTTCCATAATAATAATAATAATAATAATAATAATAATAATTATTATTATTATTATTATTATTATTATAGAGTTTTTCACACCTGACGTAGCAGGTGGTTCACTGAAGGCAGAGTGACAGCAAGTCTCCACAGGTCTCCAGGACTCTTCTGAGTATTCTAGTCGATCCCAACAGTGATGTAGTTTGGATGGTCTCGATTCTTCTTCTGATTTCCAATTCACCCAAATTCTGCTCCAGAGCCTTGGGGATTGTTCCAAGGGCACCAATTACAATTGGTACGGCCTTCACCTTCATGTTCCAAAGTTTCATCAGTTCTCTGGCAAGGTCTAGGTATTTTTTTTATCTTTTTGATTTCTTTCATTTTCACTCGGTGGTCGGTCGGGACGGCAAAATTCACAAGATGACAGGTTCTCTTTTTCTTGTCAATCAATACTAGGTCCGGTATTATTATTATTATTATTATTATTATTATTATTATTATTATTATTATTATTTCTTCACTCCTAGTGAGTTTTTCACACCAACGTAAGCTGATGGTCTTTCACTGGAATCTGAGTGACAACAAGTGTCCTCTGGTCTCCAGGACTCTTCTGAGTATTCTAACCAATTGCAGCAGTGCAGTTGTCTGGATGGTCTCAATTCTTCCTCTGATTACCAGTTCCTCAAGTCTTTTTTCTTAGCTTTTTGGGACCGTTCCAAGTGCACCAACTACAATTGGTATCACTTTGACCCTCATATTCTACAACTTTTTCAGTTCTCTGGCAAGGTCCAGGTATATGTCTATCTTTTCGTTTTCCTTCATCTTCACACTGTGATCTGCTGGTACTGCAAAGTCCACCAGTTGACACGTTCTCTTTTTTGTTAATCAGCACTAGATCTGGTCTCCTGGCTGAGATAGGGTGATCCGTCTTCATCTCAAAGTCCCAGCGAATTTTATGCGTTTCATTCGCAAGAACAGATTCTGGTGTATGTATGTACCATTTTGTTGTATGGTCAAAATTTAAATTTTTTGCATAATTCTCAGTGGATCACCTTCCCAACCCAGTCGTGCCTAGCTTTGTATTCCTGTTGTGCCAGTTTCCTACATTCACTTAATACATGGTTTACAGTCACATCTCTGTCATCGCACAGTCTATATTTAGTTTTGTTGCGTCTTATGAATTTTTGCTTTGATATAATTAGTTCTTATGGCATTATTTTGTGCAGCAATTATTAGTGATTCAGTTTCTCTCTTGAGGTTTCCTTTTCTCAACCATATCAAAGTCTTTTTTATGTGCAACCTCTCCAATTTGTCGTTTGAAGTGTCCATATAATTATTATTATTATTATTATTATTATTATTATTATTACTAGCAAATATATGCACTCTCCGGGTGCAAGCATTAAATTTTGATATAATAAAATATTGTATGGAATTAGAAACACCAATGAAACTAAATAACAATACAGATAAAATGATTTGAAACAGAAGGGTGTATAATCGAAAAATAGAACAACTTTGAAACTAACTCTTCCATCATTTACCATCACTCCCGTTGCTAATTTTTCCTAATTTAACTATTTAGTTAAAATAGGAACTAAAGAATAAAATTACAGTTATTTCTTCTTGTTAATAAATTTCTTTTAGGATTTATCTCCGAGATTTTTGCTCATATTCATTAAGATAAAACCAAACAATTAGAAATCAATAATACTAAACACATATTTATTAAAATCAATATTTTAAATCAATATGCAAATTAACCTTCCAGTTCACACTGTAAACCACTATTTTGTTGTACATATAAATACAATTGCATGTTATTAGTATGTAGATATAGCCAACAGTATTAATAATGTAAAGCAATTTTATCAATAACTAATGCTTAAATAGAATCATGGAGAATATGATGTTCAATAACTCAGGGAATTGTGACTTGAGTAGTGATTTAGTTTCGGTTACAGATAGACAAACGCACAATCTCCATTATAGTAATATTATTATTATTATTATTATTATTATTATTATTATTATTATTATTATCAATCTAATTAAAAATAAAAATTAAGAAATAATAACTAAAGGACGAACTTGTTCAAAAGAAGGACAACAAATTTGGCATTGTGCCAGCAGAAGGCTGAAGACAATTTTTTAGAGATCCCAATATTTGCCTTCAGACTAATCCTAGACTGGTTACCCATCAAGGCTAGAAAGTCTAGCCAATCCTACAATTTTGCTCATAGTTAAAAGGAGAAGTGAAATGGATCCATGTCTTTTGCACAGGAATCAGTGCGTGCTTTACACAAAAAGCATCCGTTGAAATCTGAACTTAGCTCTCCGACTCGGCTCACCAATAACCATTAAGCAACCACCGTCACCACCTCTAAATTATAAAAATACATTTATGTTGAAGTGGTTTTTAAAATATGGCAAAGTCTCAAGAGGTACGTGGCCTAAATTGTGCAGGTTGGCAGGTCTCGGGTTTTGATTATTTTACACTAAAAATCTATAACGCTGGAGGGAATCCAAGCTTCTATTTTCAATAAACACGAAACATTAAATCATTAAAAAAAATTACAACGGTGACTTTATGATTTTATCACCGAATTCATCATCATCATCATGGTGTCAAGAAGACTTTCAATTCTAAATGAACAAGTGTCCTGGGCATGGCACCTAACTGCATCTGATGGTAAGGCTCCGGTTTTGCAGATCTGGAGTACACCTGTGTCATTACACCTAGTGTTTTTATGATTTTATCACCGAATTCATCATCATCATCATGGTGTCAAGAAGACTTTCAATTCTAAATGAACAAGTGTCCTGGGCATGGCACCAAACTGCATCTGATGGTAAGGCTCCGGTTTTGCAAATATGGAGTACACCTTCTGTGTCATTACGCCTAGTGTTACAATTTATAGGTGTCATAAATTGTTGACAGACCCTATAGCGAGAATAAGGGCCGTTAACCTTGAATTCAAGGGGGCAAGTGGACATTTATCAGTGGCTGTTGGCAACCATGACCCCTAGAGGCACGAATCTGACGCGCCATGAGAAACACGTGATTAGTTTTAGTTTTGAGATTCAGCCCGGCTATCAAAGAGTTTAGATGTATTATGAGGCCGGTCTCCCCGGGCGGCGAATAAGAATCATTGGCTAAATAAAATAAAATGTTGATAAAGCAAAAACAAATATATCTTGTTAATTCATTTAATTACAATGACCAAAATCAGCCCAAGAGAAACCCTTGGTGGAAGTTAAATAGAAGGACCCAAATAGACAACCGCCCTGTCGGCTGGGGCGTTAGAATGCACCGAATGCACCTCTGCAGAGGGGTAAGACTCTCCCAATGGGGCCACCTGTTGGCCGTGGGTGGCGACACGTGATGCTTAAGCATAGAGCCCAGGTGGATGAGCAGTTCATCCAATACTCCCACTTTGGCCCTATCTTGGGCTAGACGGGCGATCGGAGAGGCCCCCTCCGATCAATCGGCTGGTCACGTCAAGCCCTAGCACCTATATTTTCCCAACCCTATTGCCCTTATGGCAAGCCCCAACCTCTTTTTATCGTATGGGTGCTAGAAGGCGGTGGCTGCGGGTCTACATGTCCTGGGAATGACGTTAAACTCTATCTGATGGTGAGGTTCCAGTTTTGGAGGTTTGGGGAATGTGGAGCACCCCTTCATCACCATTGCTCCCTGGTCCACTCTGACCTGGAGTGGTAGTACCTGTTAGGGTCCCATCTATGGGTTAAATAGAAAAATGTATTTATAAAACAATTGTATTATCCATTAAGAATTGATTTATTTCAAAACTTTATCGGCATTAAATGACCCACTGAGGTTGATATGCCGTAAAACAAAACAAACCAAACCAAACCAAATAGACGAAATCAGCAGTACGGCCATTTATCTCCTATCGCACAAATCATCATAGTAAATAAGTCCCCATGGGAGAACGTCACTTATAAGATTGTTCTTCCGAGATGGGAGGTAAATGACTGAACTGCTTCCAGGATTTGTTCGAAGCATCCTTGTGTATTTCCCATCTAGCTTTCTAGTATCTATATACCCCGTATATCCACAATGCATGGCCGTGAAGGTGCACATCAATAGATTTATACAACGATTATTACAAATCCCTAAGAGAACTCAATGTAAGATGATTAATTAATTAATTGTATACAGAGCAATATTTACACTTCCAATGATAACTCTGACCATATTACCTTTAGGCACTCCTTTTTTATCTCGATTAAGAAAGGACATCTTTTTCATTTACACCGTCAATATCCGGTTGTTTCTTAGGGGTTAGGATTAGGCGTTAGGGTTAGGGTTAGGATTAGGGGTTAGTTTTATAATTTAAAAAAAATCTAAAAATCGTCTGGAACTTGGTAGGGACCATATGACCTTAAGGCACCCCTTTTTGATCTCGATTAAGAAAGGACATGTTTTTTAGGTACACCGTTTGTTTGTTAGAAGTTAGAGTTAGGGGTTAGGGTTAGGGTTAAGGGTTAGTTCTATTTAAAAAAAATCTAAAATCGTCTGTTAAAACAACCGGATATTGACGGTGTAAACATGTCCTTTCTTAATCGAGATCAAAAAGAGGTGCCTAAAGGTCATATGGTCTTCTTTTTCTAATGTTGATAGTTGCCAAAAATATATCAAGATACTGTGGTCTCTGCTCCGGGCATCAATGTTTATACCGTTTAATACAACGGGGAGTTACTGCCTAGAGAACGGATCCCAAGTTACCAAACTACTTTTGTTTGTTGGCCGTCTTCCCAAAGACAAAAGAACGCGTGTGATGGACTTCAATGTAAGTAAGTTGGGACAGACCTTCAAATTGCTTTTCTTTTCTGTTTATTTTTTTATTTTTATTTTTATTTTATTTTTTTGATAAATTTTCATATCAATTTGTGTGTATGTTTGTGGCGCAATCTAAAAAGCTGTTAGTGTATGCATGATTTTAGACTTGCTTATAATCGTGTAAAGAATCTATTTTTCTTTGTAGATGTTTTCGCGAGTGAAAGTATATATGGGAATTATCAATATTTTCAGTCTGCCAAAAATTGATGTTGATTCAAATATATTTCTTAACACGCCAACTTTTGCCTTTTAAAACATCAATTCAACATCACTTTTAATAAGTCAGAATTTATTAGATCTATCCTAATATAATACCAGTTCTTTGTGTGATATTAAGACTCAATTTTAAAAAAAGTTGGTGTACGACCTAATATATATATATATAATATATATATATATATATATATATATATCTTATAATGGAGATTGTGGGTTTGTCTGTCTGTAACCGAAACTATATTACTATACAAGTCACAATTCCCTTTGTTATTTACATCACATTCTCCATGAATTTATTTTTATTTAAACCCCAATTATTAATAAAATTGTTTTATATCATTAAGACTGTTGACCATATCTACATACTAATAACATGCAATTATATTTATATATACAACAAATAGCGGATAACAGTGTGAATGGGAAGACTAATTTGCATATTAATCTTAAACATTTGATTTTAATAAATATATGCTTAGTATTATTGATTTCTAATTTTTTTGGTTTTATCTTATTGAATATGAGCAAAAATCTCGGGAATACATCTTAAAAGAAATCTATTAACTCGAAGAAATAACTGTAATATTATTCTTTACTTCCTATTTTTAAATTAGGAAAATTTTGCAATGAAAGATGGGAGTAATGGAAAATGATGGAAGAGTTAGTTTCAAAGTTGTTCTATTTTTCAACCATACCCCCTCTATTCAAAATCTTTTTATCTGAATTCTTATTCAGTTTCGTTAGCCTTTCTAATTTAATATGATTATATTAAAACTTAAATACTTGCACCCGGAGGGTGCATATATTTGCTAGTATATTATATATATATTATATATATATATAATATATATATATATTATATTATGTGTACAACCTAATATATATATATATATATGTATATTATATATATTTCACTAGCAAATATATGCACCCTCCGGGTGCAAGTATTTAAGTTTTAATGTAATAAAATATTATATTAAATTAGAAAGTCTAACGGAACTAAATAAGATACAGATAAAAGATTTGAAACAGAGGGAGTATTAATAAAAAGATTGAAACAGAGGGAGTATAATAAAAGATTTGAAACAGAGGGAGTATAATAAAAAATGGAACAACTGAAACTTTACTCTTCCATCACTCTCGTCTTTCATTGTTATTTTTTCTAATTTAAGTATTTAGTTATAAGGGGAAGTAAAGAATAAAATGACAGTTATTTTATCTTATTAATGGATTTCATTTAAGATTCATTGAAGAGATTTTTGCTTATATTCATTAAAATAAAACAAAAACAGTTAGAAATCAATATACTAAGCACCATATTTATTAAATTCGATTTTTTTAATATTAATATGCAAAATTAGCCTTCCCCTTCACACTGTAAACCGCTATTTTGTTGTATATATAAATGCAATTGCATGTTATCAGTATGTAGACATAGTTAACAGTATTAATAATGTAAAACAATTTATTAATAATTGAGGTTTAGATAAAATAAAAATCATGGAGAATGTGATGTCAATAACTAAAAGAATTATGACTTGAGTAGGAATATAGTTTCGGTTACAGACAGAAAAACACACAATCTCCATTATAATAAGATGTTGTATTTTAGGTGGTCTCCGTATGCTTCTCTCGCTATATATATTTTTTTAAAATGTTGTTTTTTTAAATTGGGCGTTATTATGAAGCATTAAAAATGTATAAATGAATGAACTCGATATTATGGAGTATTGGATTCACTTATTTTTAAAATATTTTTTGTCATAAATTTTCAGGTTCGTTAGATACCCTTTGTCAAATGTTATTACTGTTTAACGGTTTCTTTGTCTCTGTTGTTATCGACAGTGGCAGCGTCTGTGAAATATTTGTAATAACGGAGAATTCCGATATCTGCGTTTAATCCCTTCACGTGCGTTGTAATTTTTAGAATCCATTTAGTTTCTGATTGTTTTCTAGATTACTTTGTTGGAAATGCGTGTTCTAATAAGATGCATTTGAGGTGTGTAAGGTTGTGTGATAAGGTGTTAAAATGAAGTGCTTATTGTACTATGCGGGGATTCGTAGTGATTTGTGATTAATTAAAAGTAATAAACGAGCAACAAGCCTAGATGCCAAGTTTGCAGCACTCATACATACGGAAACCGAAATAAAAAATACCCTACACAAACATAACAATCCATCCGCCACACCTAACATGCGATAGCGCTAACATTATATTACTATATATACTGCACAATGTAGAAATAGTGGATATGTGGGAGAAACATCAAACGCCTTTAGACTAAGACTAAATAACAAAAAATCCACTATAAATCTCAAATCCCCGCATAGTACAATAGCAGTCTATTCACAATGCAGTTTGGAAAAATAAAAAAATAATTAATACGGCAACAATGGTGTTGTGTGTTGACCTGTATTTTATCTTTTCTTGAATTTTCGAGGTTAAAAAATCCTCTTTATCAAAAAAATTGAACTGAATCAGTCAGCTATGGCATTTTCTTCCAAATGATTAAAAAAAAAAATGATGTGTTATTTTTTAAATAATATATATATTATATATATATTATTATATTATATATATATAATATATATATATAGGTCGTTACACCGATTTTTTAAAAAAAATTGAGGTCTTAATATCACACAAAGGAACCTGTATTATATAATTATAGATCTAACAATTGTATTTAATTAAGACCCAATTTAAAAAATGGTATCTCTCTCTTT
>CM042164.1:2818677-2828222 GCA_023376005.1 Doryteuthis pealeii | reverse complement strand
AAAACGATATGTCTGAAAAAAATTAGAGCCAGTCAAGTCACGTAAGAAACGCAGTAATGAATTTAGTAATACACTTAGTCAGTAGTGCATTAGGTTAGAAAGCAGAACCAATATGTCGAATGAAAGCACAAGCATACAGATAGTTCGTGAGAGAGAGTGAGAGCCAAAAGTGGTTGTTTATTTGTTTCTAGGCTGCGTGGGTTCTTATTCAGAGGAAGGGAGTGAGAGAGTGTACAGGTACAAGGGCGGATAGGCTCACTCCTTAAAAATACAAGCCGAAATGTTTCTTCCTTCTTACTAGTTTACCCGCCCCGAAGCCAACTGAGTTATTGAATATCAGACCCGCTCCAAGATAGGGTAAAAACATATTATTTTCATTGCAATACACTTCGACGCATGCTCTGGATGTTGTGTGGTTGTGTTTTTTGTTTTTTGCCCTAACTTGGACTACCTCTTTTCTGTTGATCGATCATTTCTTCCTCTAGCTGAATTCTATCTTAAATCACGTTCATACACCTCTGGAGTTGCGCCGGCGCGCGCGCTGTTTCGTGCACCGGGTAGAGAATATGTCACCTACGGACCCCCAACAAAAACCACATGCCGACCGCTCTCTGGTCCCGGCAAAATACGACGCCGAAATTTCTTTACTTCGTTTGGGTGGTGTGTCGCTGGGGGTGTGGGGAAGGGGTCATATATCGCACTTCCGCTGCCTCCCGCATTAAAACCGGGATTTGCTTCGATTTTTATTTCTTTAACTCTAGTTGCTGGAGGCTGATTGGTCGGTCCAATGGCCTGCCACCATCATTACCACCTGAGTTGAATGTTATTACCGTTCCCAAACTTTAAAACCTCATCTTTGGTTTCGCTGTTATG
The DNA here is from genome assembly GCA_023376005.1 of Doryteuthis pealeii. Lineage (NCBI taxonomy): Eukaryota > Metazoa > Mollusca > Cephalopoda > Myopsida > Loliginidae > Doryteuthis > Doryteuthis pealeii. Next base: position 2,827,349 of record CM042164.1, on the reverse strand, counting down.
TCTTTGTTCTTCTCTTTCTCCAGAAATCCGATTCGCGTTTTCTTTGTCAATTTGTCACCCCATGTCGCTGTTAAGAATCTGCATAAAATTAATGTACGCTAATCAGTGTGCTGCACGTCATGCAAGATATGCACTCATTACAGTACGTACATGCTGAGTGGAGACTAATTTAGAGGTGTCTAAGTCTACCAATGTATACGCATTGATCCTGAAGAAGAACTGAGAATTAAATCATCGATGCGATGACAGAAGGTATCAGATGGGTGTCCCATTCCGTAACAGCAGGTACCGCTAAGAGAAACTGAGGCAATGTGTTGTCCAGAAATGTAAAATATTGAACGTACAATGAACGGTATTCCCTAACGTCGAAATTTTAATCAAACCTAGGTAGGTTGACATGCCGTTATAATCATATAGAAGGGGGAAAATAGAGGAGGGGAAATAGATATTTGAGTCAACAAGTTCCTGCTGAGCGGGGTGGGGCAAAAAGACGCGAGTTCCCCGTCTTCTCGTAGGCCAAACTTTCTTTTGATCAACAGTCTTCGTCTTCAACCAGCAGCTGAAAATCCGTCGTCGTCGTCATCGTCGTCGTCGTCAAAATAATATTTTCTGACTGCCGTCTCACGTAAGCCGAATGCTTCTCTCCCCACGCTCTACTCACTTTGGTTATTTATGGGCATATTACCCAAACATCCGGGCACATCAGTCGAACCTCGCGTCCGTACAGTGCCTAAATCACATTTGTTTTTGCATGCGGGAGGACACGGGCTCGATCCCGGCAGGCAAGACAATGTCAAAATCAATTACATTTGGTAACATTTCTTCAGTGTTGACATACCTTTTAGCGTCCAACAGACAGAGTTGGTGAGATGTCTGCCGCACAGGAGCTAAGCAGCTCAATAACGAAATAAACAGGACCACAGAGCGGCGACGTCTTCGCCGTCATGAACAACCAAATGTAGATGGGAATTTCCCCTGCAATGTGTGTGACCGCATCTGAAAGTCCAGGACTGGACTAATGGGTCCACAATGCCCCCTGAACACTATAAAAACAATCAGGCATGAACTGTAGAATTGCAATGGCGGCTAGAAGAAAGCAACATAACAGACGATCTGATTGCGTTCGTACAGCAGAATTCCTCGAAAATCTGCAGAAAGAGTATCAAGTTTAATTCAGATGACTACGTGCAGTTGCTAAACACTGTAGTCAAGCCCTGGATAACACAGGTAGCCAATGGTAGGCCATATGTATGGCAGCAGGATTCGGCCCCTGCCACACCTCTGGAAAAGGTTAAAAATGGTTGTCGGTGAATTTTTACAACTGCACCAGTCCCAATGTTTGGCCTCCGAACTCCCCAGATCTTAAACCCATGGATTATTAGGTATGTTGCTGCTGTTGAGAAAAGACATCAATCGCCGTACCAGTACTACAAAAGCCCAGTTAATCGACAGAATTAAGGTAGTTTTGAGACCTTTCCCAAAGGAAAACTGTAACATTCAACTTTGCTAGTTCCGGAGCAGGATTGAGGCTGTGATCGACGTTAATGGCGGGTTATTTAGAGTGAAACTTTGTTGACAGTAGTGTTAATTTCCGTGCCTGTTAAATTACTTTACAATCCATTAGATTTTGTAATTACCAGGCACCTTTCTTTTTTCCTATGAACTGTCCAAATTTTCTCCTGAACACTCTCTCTCTCTCTCTCTTCTCTCTCTCTCTCTCTTCTCTCTCTCTATATAATAATATATTATATATAAATTATATATGTTGTGTGTGTGTGTGTGTGTGTGTGTGTGTGTCCCTATCTGTAATAGTCATCTAGATTACTAGTAAACCGAATCAGATGATCTTTTAATTATGGTGCAGGGCTGTACGCCAAACTACAGAAGCAATAATAAAAAATGTAAAGATTCTAATAGTAATTTTCCCATTATACCACACACACACACACAAACACACATACTCTCTCTCTTTTCCTCTTTCCTCTCTCTCTCTCTCTCTCTCTCTCTCTCCCTCACACACACACAAACACACACACCAGACACATAAATATATGAGAGGTAAAATATAAGGAATGAAGAACAAAACTCAGAAAAAAAATGTGTAGTATATTTCGCTGGGGTTTGAACCCAGTTTATAGTCATCATAAACCATCCCCTTTTTATACTCCCATTTGCTACTTCCTCTACTCAAATCTCTCTCCAAGAAAGCCTACTCCCCTCCTATCAGGTATTTCTCACCATTCATTTTTTCTACCCCCTCCCTCAACTCTCTTCCATCTGATTTCATTCTCATCTTCCCCAAAATCCCTTCACAGTACTCCATTAAAAATAAAGTATTTCTTTCAAAATTCTTCGAACTAATGAAAAGTATAATCAATCAAATCTTCCTCTCACCACAAAACTTACCCACCTACCTACTTCCCCCTTCTATAAAACACTTGTATGATCCGAATGATTCAATAAAAGCTGATGAAGCCGAGTTCAAAACCCCAGCGAAATATAATACAAATTTTTGTCTGAGCTTTGTTCTTTCATTCCTTATATTTTACTTCATTCTGTCGGATTCATTCCAACCCCCTTTTCCTCATATATATATATATATATATATATATATTATATATTTATGTGTGTGTTGTGTGTTGTGTGTGTGTGTGTGTGTGAGGAAGAAAGAAGAAAGAAAAGAAAGTACAGAATGGATAATAAAAAGATGAATTTAATCAATATCACTTACACATTGTTTCGGTCAGTTTATCTTTGTGTACACGATTCAAACTATCATTATCATTAAATAAACAAATGAAATGAAATAATAAATAATATAGAAAATGTAAATTTCCGTACACAGAGAAAATTTTGACCTTCATCAGAGTGAAAATTTTATTTTGAATGAAATAAAATTTCACTCTGATGAGTGAGAGTTAAAAATTCAAAGTCAGCGAGTTTGTACCCTAAAGTAAGTAAAATCATCAAATTCATTAAAAGAATTAAAAAAAATAAAACAATTTGAAATGTAAACTTTAATATGTATTAAAATAAAAACAACTATATATAGACATATAATACAGTCATGTATTATTAAAAACTTGTTTTAAAAAAACAATGAGGACTGTCTAATATTGCCTGTTCAAATTTTAAGTGTATTATTCTATGTTATGACGACTTTGGCTAATGTGATGTAAGCCGTAACGTAGTTTTTGTTACAGACAAAAACCGGAAGCGAATCTCCATTATTAATAGATTACTTAATTGAGTTCAGGTCTTTTTGTGTTATATACAGCCTTTTAAATAAACATATGTTACATGGTAACACAGGTACAAGTGTATAGGGCATGTGTTATCTGCACCTCATGTATGGAAGTGAAAACACGGACCCTGTATTCCCACCAAGAGCGGTAGCTAAATAGCTTCTACCTTCGCTACCTTAGACGTATACTGGGCTTTCACGTGGAGACACAGGATCACTAACACAGCAGCTCTAAGAGAGAACTCAACTCTCCAGCTCTGATGGCCGGGTCATGTCCACGGATGGATGATGGAGAAACTCCGAAGGACATCCTCTATGCAGAGCTTTCGTCTGTAAGAGACAGATTAGTCGCCCCCCAGCTACGTTTCAAGGATGTCTGCAATAATTATCCCCGTTCTTTGGCATTGCCCCTTCCAGTTGGAAACATTCGGCTCAGGACCCCCCTCGTGGTGTCAGGCTATCTGTAGAGGACTGTTCATTTCTGAAGCCACTCTGGCGCAACATCATGAAGCTAAGAGATCCAGAAGAAAGCAGCAGCAACAAAGCACCGGCGCATCAACATCTTCAGGGACAGCCTTCACATGCGACATCGGTGGCCGCGAATGTTTTTCAAACATTGGACTTCACAGTCACAGGAGGCGCTGTAACTTCAGGGACACAAAAAGTATATTATAGTCTTCCGAGACTGAAATATGCCAATGATAAAAAAAACTATGGACATTAGACATATCTAGACGCATTCTGTTATGTATTACTTATCTCTGTATGGATCTCTTTTACTGAATTTGCTATTCTGTTATCTCTGTATCTTGACTGGTGCGTTATTGGGTCTTTCATCTCTGTTCTGGTCTTGGGATTTTTTCTTGTGTTCATTTCATTAACAAACACATGACTTGGCTTTTTTTTAGTTCTTTATTTTTCTTTTAATAACTCAAGTTAAGAAACAGCCATGGGATGGAAGATAGCCTCCAGCAGAATAGACCACCATTTGTGCGTCTGTCTCGTTCCGTCACCCAGCCAAGACTGATTTATAAACTAACTTTATCACACCCGGTTCTTGCCAACCAGAGTCGAGGTCAGCAAAAGGCGAAAATCTGTCAAACAAATAATTGTATGTTCCATGAAACTATCGTTATTTTAAATTGTACATTACAGTACATAAGGGATAGGCAACCTATCAATTATGGATGTTACTGTAACACAGCAAAAAACGACAAATAATCGCGGGACTTTTTGCTATTAAAATGTTCTAAAAGAATAAAGCAATTCAGAATTCATCTTGAACAACAACCACAATACTACTACTACTACTACTACTACTACTACTACTACTAATAATAATAATAATAATAATAATAATATTAATATTAATAATAATAATAATAATAGTAATTAAAATAATAATAATAATAATAATAATAATAATAATGAAGGAAAATGAAAAGATAGACAAATACCAGGACCTTGCCAGAGAATTGAAAAAGCTGTGGAATATGAGGGTGAAAGTGATACCAATTGTAGTTGGTGCACTTGGAACGGTCCAAATAAACTTGGAAAAAAGACTGGAGGATGTGGAAATCATAGGAAGAATTGAGACCATCCAGACTACTGCAGTACTGCAATCGTTAGAATACTCAGAAGAGTCCCTGCAGATCTGAGGAGACCTGTTGTCACTCAGTCTCCAGTGAAATACTACAGCTAACGCTTGATGTGGAAAAACTCAAAAGGAGTGATATAATAATAATAATAATAATAATAATAATAATAATAATAATAATAATAATAATAATAAGTAAGGAAGGGGAATAACCCTATTACTACTACTACTAGTAATAATTATAATATAATAAAATGTTGATGGTTTTGCGTGCATTCCGATAATTATGATTTCTCAAGGGAAATAATTAAATTGTGTATTTTCATTTAAATTAATATATAAATTGTGTATTGAATTTCATGGCCTGTCCATAAACTAATAACCTCCAAATAATACGATATGAGACTTAGGAGAAAGATAGACTGACAGACAAACAGACAGACAGGAGGGGGGAGATCCTACTTTGGTTTAGGGAGAGAGACCGCAAATGATTTTTAAATGTTAGAAATGAATTAGAGAAAAGTACACTCACATATATATTTATATTTACCAACCCCTCCGCACGAGCAGGATGTGACACAAGGTGAATTTCTTAAGCGTAGTTCAATGGGTTTGAATTCAGAGTTTTCCTTCTCCCAGACCGGTTGCCTAACCAAGATTAAAGAGCCCAGTCTGCCCTACTTTTAATCCATAGCTGGAGGGAGAGTAGGATTCATACATTTCCCAAGGGTATTAGCGCTAAGTGAAATGCAATTACCACATCCAGGATTTTAACTTGTTTCGACGAGTCCATTTACCATGACTTTAACCATTACACCACACAAGGTCAATTTCTTAAGCAGAGTTCAACAGGTTTGAATTCAGAGTTTTCCTTCTCCTAGACCGGTTGCCTAACCAAGGTCAAAGAGCCCGGTCTGTCCTACTATTTATCCATAGCTGGAGGGAGAGTAGGATTCATACATTTCCCAAGGGTATTAGCGCTAAGTGAAATGCAGTTACCACATCCAGGATTTGAACTTGGGTCGACGAGTCCATTTCCTTTGACTTTAAACATTACACCAAGCGCTTCCATAAAAAGAGAAAAGTACATATAAGGTTTGGTTTGATTTGTTTTTTTCGTTTTAATAGCACGTCAACACTCGCAGGATATTTAATGTCATAGCCAACCTTGTAGAAGAACAGTAGTGATACTATTTTTAACCCATAGCTGGGAGTATATTGATTTAATTCGTATAAGTATGGGAGAGAGAACGAAGGGAACATAAAAAAAGATTTGGATTGTGAGAATTGTATGTTCGAATTGTATGTTTGAATAAGGTGAGTTTTGTCTAAGGAGCGTAATATATGATCTGATCAGTGCACCCAAGGACCAGGCTGAATAGGAAGTGCATGGGGGTCAGGTGCAGCCTGTAAAGGAAAACAGGATGTGGCCCTGACCTGACCTTTTGCACCTGAAAATGCTGGTGAACATTTGACATGATTTAGGTGCAGAAATCTGTAGGCGTAGCCCATAGCCAATGAAAACAGCCTGCGTGGGCGAAGAGGCGTGTCTACAGAAAAAACTGCGTAGGTGTCACGAACAAAGAGGCGTGACACCGGGGGTCAGACTACATTAAAAGAAGCCCGTAGAGATCGATTAGACAGACAACGATCAGGTTCGAGATCACTTGAAAAGAACTCCCGAAGGCTTCACGTTTGCGTAACCCTGCCAACGACTCTCAGCTGTACACAACTGAGGGAATAAACATCTCATCTTACATTTTCCTAAATACAAGTGTTTGTGGTCTTTGACGGGTCCAGTGTGTAAGAAGGAGTTGGCAATAGGAAGCACTGTTTGAAAGGAAATCAATAGTGATGTCCTATGCTCTCGAAGACTGTCAGCATGAGTTCTTTCTTGACGACAGTGCTCGGTACTGGGATTTCACTCCATTGTGTTTCAACAAAAAATAGTACCACTACTGTTCTTCTACAAGGTTGGCTTTGACATTAAAGAACGCATATTTCATCATCATCATCGTCATTATCATCATCATCATGTCGCGCAATTAGCACGGATATCCATGACAATCTCGCGTCAACCTGCGTTTTTTTTAAATAAAACTTGCTTCTCCGTGCACATCACAGCTTCTCCCGTAAATTTCACAAGGTTTGCACTTCTCAGCCGCCAAGAAATTGATGACAGACCCACAGCCACCGCCTTCTAGCACCCATATGATAAAAAAGGAGTTGGGGCTTGCCATAAGGGCAATAAGGTTGGAGCAATCATATAGGTGCTAGGGCTTGACGTGACCAGTTGATTGATCAGAGGGGGCCTCTCCGACCGCCCGTCTAGCCCAAGAAAGGGCCAAAGTGGAGTTTTGCAAGTCATGAACTGCTCATCCACCTGTATTCTATACTTGAGCATCACGGGTCGCCACTCACGACCAACATTTTGGGATGTCCTACCCTTCTGCAGAGGTGCAGTCGGTGTATTGTAACGCTCCAGCCGATATATATATATATATATATATATATATGTCGGCTGGGGCGTTACAATACACCGACTGCAATATATATATATATATATATATAATATATATATATATATATATATATATATATATATTCAAATCAAATATTCAAATTCTCGAGATTTCTAACGGCTCTATATCGTTCAGCGTCCTGAAAGTGAATTAAAAAAAATTCTCTTCGAACATTTAAAAAAAAAAAATTTTTCGTTCAGAATAAAATTTCACTCTGATGAAGGTCGAATTTTCTCTGTGCACGGAATATTTTTACATTTTTCTAGTATTTTTATTTCATTTCATTTATTTAATAATAATAATAGTTTGAATCGTGTACACATAGATAAACTGACCGAAACACATGTGTAAGTGATATTGATTAAATTCATCTTTTATTATCTATTCTGTACTTTCTTTTCTTTATTCATTCTTCCTCATATCGTCGGATTCAATTCCAATTCCATTTTTACACACACACACACACACACACACACACACATACATACATATATATATATATGTATATATGTGTGTGTGTAATTAAATAGTATGTAAATCAAAATAAAATCAATAAAGTATATAGATAAGTAAACAAAGATAAATAAATAAACAAGATTAGTATAAGAAGAAAACTACTGAATAGAACACAATATAGACAAATTAACAAAATACAAATATTATATATACTAGCAAATATATGCACCCTCCGGGTGCAAGTATTTATGTTTTGATATAATAAAATATCATATTAAATTAGAAAGGCTAATGAAACTGACTAAGAATGCAGATAAAAAGATTTGCAACAGAGGGGGTATAATCGAAAAATAGAACAACTTTGAAACTAACTATTCCATCATTTTCCATGACTCCCCTGTTTCATTGGTAAATTTTCCTAATTTAACTATTTAGTTAAAATAGGAAGTAAAGGATAATATTACAGTTATTTCTTCTTGTAAATAAATTTCTTTTAAGATGTATCCTCGAGATTTTTGTTTATATTTCTTAAGATAAAACCAAACCATTAGAAATCAATAATACCAAGCACATATTTATTAAAATAAAATTTTAAATATCAATATGCAAATTAGCCTTCTCGTTCAAACTGTAAACCGCTATTTTGTTGTATATATAAATACAATTGCATGTTATTAGTACGTAGATATGGTCAACGGTATTGATAATGTAAAACAATTTTTATTAATAACTGAAGGTTTAAAATAATGAAATCATGGAGAATTTGACGTAAATAATTAAGGGAATTGTGACTTGAGTAGTAATATAGTTTCGGTTACAGAGAGAAAAACACACAATCTCCATTATAATATAT
>CM042164.1:2776177-2816177 GCA_023376005.1 Doryteuthis pealeii | reverse complement strand
TACAAACTATTAGAATATATAGCCAAGATATAGGAATGGAATTTGGAATTGAAAAATGTGCTATGCTAGTAATGGAAAAGTGCGAAAGAAAATTAATGAATGGAATACAACTACCAAATCAGGACACCATAAAATCACTTGGTGAAAATGAAAGTTACAAATACTTAGGAATTTTAGAAGCGGACAATATTAAGCAAACAGAAATGAAAGTACAATTTAAAAAAGAATATCTCAGGAGAACTAGAAAACTTCTAGAAACCAAACTTAACAGCAGAAATCTGATCAAAGGAATCAATACCTGGGCCGTCCCCATTATAAGATACTCAGGACCATTCTTAAAATGGACAAAAGAAGAACTCATACAGATTGACCAAAGAACGAGAAAGTTAATGACCATGCACAAGGCACTTCACCCTAGAGACGACAGAGACAGATTATATGTGTCAAGAAAGGGAGGGGGAAGAGGTCTTGCCAACATAGAAGACTGAGTAGAAACCACTATCAAACAACTTGAGGATTACACAAGAAAGAGCAAAGATAAATTACTTATGGCGGCCAACAATAGTAGAAGTGACAGATGAACAAACAGAAAAACAACAAAGACTAGAAAACAAAAATGGGAATAAAAACAATTATATGGACACTTCAAACGACAAATCGAAGAGGTTGCACATGGAAAGACTTGGACATGGTTAAGAAAAGGAAACATCAAAAGAGAAACTGAATCACTTATAATTGCTGCACAAAATGATACCATAAGGACAAACTATATCAAAGCGAAAATTGATAAGACCCAACAAAATAGTAAATGTAGACTTTGCGGTAATAGAGATGAGACTGTAAACCATATACTCTGCGAATGTAGCAAGCTACCACAACGAGAATACAAAACTAGACACGACTGGGTTGGGAAGGTGATCCACTGGGAATTATGCAAAAAATTTTATTTTGACCATACAACAAAATGGTATATGCATAAACCAGAATCTGTTCTTGAGAATGAACGCATAAAATTCTCTGTGACTTTGAAATAAAAACGGATCACCTTATCCCAGCAAGAAGACCAGACCTAGTGTTGATTAACAAAAAAGAAAGAACTTGTCAACTGGTGGATTTTGCAGTTCCAGCAGATCACAGGGTGAAGCTAAAGGAAAATGAAAAAATGGACAAATATGTGGACCTTGCCAGAGAACTGAAAAAGTTATGGAATATGAAAGTCAAAGTGATACCAATTGTAGTTGGTGCACTTGGATCGCTCCCAAAAGGATTGGAAAAGGGTTTGGAAAGTTTGGAAATCAGAGGAAGGATTGAAACCATTCAGAACACTGCACTGCTGCAATCAGCCAGAATACTCAGAAGAGTCCTGGAGATCTGAGGAGACTTGCTGTCACTCAGACTCCAGTGAAAGACCATCAGCTAATGCTGAAAACTCAAAAGGAGTAAAATAATAATAATAACATTCTCTGGGACTTCGAAATAAAGTCGGATCACCTTATTCCAGATGGGAGACCGGATCTAATGTTCAGTAACAAAAGAGAAAGAACGTGTCAACTGGTGGATTTTGCTGTTCCAGCAGATCACAGGGTGAAGATGAAGGAAAACAAAAAGATGGATAAATACCTAGACCTTGTCAGAGAATTGAAAAATCTGTGGAATATGAGAGTGAAAGTGATACCAATTGCAGTTGGTGCACTTGGAACGGTCCCAATGAAGTTGGAAAAAAAAAAAGACTGGAGGATCTGGATATCAGAGGAAGAATTGAGACCATCCAGACTTCTGCACTGCTGCAATCGGCTAGAATACTCAGAAGATTCCTGGAGACTTGAGAAGACTTGTTGTCACTCAGACTCCAGTGAAGTGTCATCAGCTCAAACTCGATAATAATTATAATGATGATACATGGCCTAGTGTAAATCAATAAGACGAGAACCCGGTGCATCACAGAGTGAAAGTGAAACAAAACGAAAATATAGGAAAATACTTTGATCTTGCTAGAGAACTGAAAAGACTGCGGAACATGACGGTATAGGTTGTATTAATTGTAATTGAGACACTTGAAAAGGCCTTAGAAAATAGTCAGGAGGAACTGGATATCCGAGTAAGAATCGTAGCCATGCAGATAACAGCATTGGTTAGGATACGCAGAAGAGTTTTGGAGACCTCAGGAGACTTTTTTGTCTCACTACATTTAAAGACCACCAGCGAACGCCAGTGTAAAAATAAAATTCTCAAGGACTGATATAGTATGAATAACAGGAATTTATCTTTTCTTTTTTTTTTTTTGAATATATCAAATTAGTATTATTCACACAACTCCTTTGTTGTGAATAGCGTTTCATAATATTTTCTGGTGATATCATTATAGATGATGATGATGATGAGGAGGAGGATGATGATGATCGTCATCATCATCATCATCATCATCATCATCATTTGTGGTAGTAATTGTTAGGGTCCCATCTGTGAATCAACTAGATCAGTTTGAGATAATGAAGTAAGATTGTGAAAATACTTTTCTTGTATCATACATAATTCAATTATGCAACATTTTAATTAACTGCCTAGATGACACGTTAATACACTAAACGAGGAATAAGAATAACAAGAATAATAAGAATAACAAGAATTCATCATCTTTTTAAAAAAATATGACAAATTAGTCGTATTCACAGAACTCCTTTGTTGTGAATAGCCTTTCATAAAAATTTGACTTCTCTTCATTTTCTGTTAGTACCATCATCATTATTATTTACTCCTTTTGAGTTTTCACATCAGTGTTAGCTGATGGTCTTTCACTGGAGTCTGAGTGACAGCAAGTCTCCTCAGGTCTCCAGGACTCTTCTGAGTATTCTGGCAGATTGCAGCAGTGCAGTGTTCTGAATGGTTTCAATCCTTGCTCTGATATCCAAACTTTCCAAGCCCTTTTCCAATTCTTTTGGGACCGTTCCAAGTGCACCAACTACAATTGGTATCACTTTCACTTTCATATTCCATAACTTTTTCAGTTCTCTGGCAAGGTCCAGATATTTGTCTATTTTTTCATTTTCCTTTAGCTTCACCCTGTGATCTGCTGGCACTGCAAAATCCACCAGTTGACAAGTTCTTTCTTTTTTGTTTATCAGCACTAGGTCTGGTCTTCTTGCTGGGATAAGGTGATCCGTTTTAATTTCAAAGTCCCAGAGAATTTTGTGCGTTTCGTTCTCAAGAACAGATTCTGGTTTATGCATATACCATTTTGTTGTGTGGTCAAAATTTAATTTCTTGCATAATTCCCAGTGGATCACCTTCCCAACCCAGTCGTGTCTAGTTTTGTATTCTCGTTGTGCTAGTTTGCTACATTCGCAGAGTATATGGTTAACAGTCTCATCTCTATTACCGCAAAGTCTACATTTACTATTTCGTTGGGTCTTATCAATTTTCGCTTTGATGTAGTTTGTCCTTATGGCATTATTTTGTGCAGCAATTATAAGTGATTCTGTTTCTCTTTTGAGGTTTCCCTTTCTTAACCATGTCCAAGTCTTTCCATGTGCAACCTCATCTATTTGTCGTTTGAAGCGTCCATATAATTGTTTTTCTTCCCATTTTTGTTTTCTAGTCTTCGTCATTTTTCTGTTTGTCCATCTGCCGTTTCTACTATTGTTGGCCGCCATAAGTAGTTTGTCTTTGCTCTTCCTTGTGTAATCTTCAAGTTGCTGGATTGTGGTTTCTACGCATTCCTCTATGTTGGCAAGCCCTCTTCCCTCTTCCTTTCTTGACACATACAATCTATCTCTATCATCTCTAGGGTGGAGAGCCTTGTGCATGGTCATTAATTTTCTCGTCCTTTGGTCTATCTGTCTGAGTTCTTCCTTTGTCCATTTTAAGAATGGTCCTGAGTATCTTATAATGGGGACAGCCCAGGTATTAATTCCTTTGATCAGATTTCTGCTGTTAAGTTTCGTTTCTAGAAGTTTTCTAGTTCTCCTGAGATATTCTTTTTTAACTTTTCCTTTCCTTTCTGCTTGAGATGATGATGATGATGATGATGATGATGATGATGGCCGAAACGTTGTGCAGATAACAAGGAAGATGAGGACAATAATCTGAATAATCCAAATAATATAAAAATATTTAAAAGATTTTTATATCATTTGAAATGTACCGTGTGTTTCAGAAAAATGTATATCATTTCGTATCTTGACCAATTCTCGTTAAAAAAAACATTGACTTATTCTCATTCAAATGATCTCAACTTTTAACAGAATCTGTTAAGAGAACTAAAAAAAGTCCATGTCTAATGTTTAAAAGTCTTTTCTTTTCCAGTGAATGGCATTTCTTTATATGAAAAGAAAAACAAAAGAAAAGAAAATAGTATTTCGGGTTCTTTCGTCACATGCTGTTAAAAGTTTAGATCATTTGAATGAGAATAAGTCAAGGTTTTAGCTTACGGAATTACATCAATTTTTAGTGTCTAAATCTCTAATGATATCAATTATTCTGAAACACCCTGCATATAATATTTTACATATATATATATATGTGAAGAGAGGAAGTAAATCCGACGGTATGTAATATATCAAGAAAATTGAAAAAAAAACAAAAAACACAGGTTTAAATGGGTTAAGTGGTGAGTTTATTGGCCAATAAACTCACCACTTAACCCATTTAAACCTGTGTTTTTTTTTTCAATTTTCTTGATATATTACATATATATATATATATATATATATATATATAATATATAATATATATCAACCCCTCCGCACGAGTAGGATGTGACACAAGGTCAATTTCTTAAGCGGGGTTCAACGGGTTTGAATTCAGAGTTTTCCGTCTCCTAGACCAGTTGCCTAACCAAGGTTAAAGAAGCCGGTCTGGTTTGGATTAAGAGTCTTCCTTCTCTTAGACTGGTTACCTAGATAAGGATAAAGAGCCCAGTCTGTCCAACTATTTAGCTGGAGAGAGAGAGAGAGAGAGAGAGAGAGAGAGAGAGGGGGGAGGGAGAGGGGGAAGGGGGGGTAGTTGGATGTGAAATGCAAGCAGCCTCATCCAGCATTTGAACTCGGATCGACGAGTTAATTTCCTACGACTCTAACCATTACACCACGCTCCTTCACTTTTTATCATATATGCGCTAGAAGGCCATAGCTGAGGGTCTTAGTATCTCGAGTATGACGTCAAACTGCATCTAGTGGTGAAGTTCGAATTCTGGATCCCTTAGGAGGGTGGAATAACCTCTTCCTTCCTATTATTCCCAGGTCCAATCTTACCCGGAGTGGTAGTACATGTTAGGCTACATCTATTAGTCAAAAACGAGTTTTAAAAAGATAGAGTTTAAAAAGAAATTGAATACCCAAGAATGAATAAATAAAAGTCTTCGGCGTAAATTAACCCAATGCGCCACCTGTGTCTTGTTCAACGTTAACAGAAATAAATAAAAACTTGATTTAAATGGGATTTTTCCAACGCATACCTCGGCTTCTGTACATCTGATTGGTTAATGCTAAAGCCAATCAGCGTTCAGAGTAGGTGTTAAAAAAGGTTAGCGTGGCTCAGACATTTTCATTTATAATTCATTGGCATGGCTGGGCCTACTGGTAGGTAGACCATTTTTTTACTATAAAGAATAAATAAATAAAGACAATTAAGTTAGCTGAGGAAAAAAAACACCGATTAAAAATACGTAATTATCTAAGCACACACAGATTAAGATACTGTCCAATAATTAAAAGGGAAAATATTCCTATAAAAAGTATTTATATAACTACTCCGTCTAAAAATAATTAGTTAATTTATCTACAGACACATGTATATGTGGCCGGATTGAACTATACTATTTAATATTTAAAAGATAACTTAAACTGTAATCAAACTCTAATGCGCCACCTATGTCTTGTTCAACGCTAACAGAAAAAAAACTGGCTCTAAATGGAGTTTTGCCTGCACAGATCTCGGCTTTTGTACATTTGATTGGCTAATGCTAAAGCCAATCAGCGTCCAGAGTACGTGTTAAAAAAACTAGGTGCACGTGGATCAGACATTTTTTAATACTTCATTGGCATGGCTGGGCCTACCGGTAAGTGGACCATTTCTTTTTGATATAAAGAATAAATAAACAAATACAATTAAGTTAGCTGAGGCAACCCCGCTCACCCCCCCCCAAACAAACACTGATTAAAAATACGTAATTATTTAAGCATACACATATTAAGATACTGTCCAATAATTAAAAGGGGAAAATATTACTATAAAAAGTGTTATATAATCGCCGCGCCCAGCACCTATATTTGTGGCCTTGTGCCAGACTTGGAAAAGAACCTTAGAAAATGTACTACCGATTATCTTAGATTGCTGGGTGGTCTTTGTGGAATCACCGAAAAAAGTAGATAGGATAGATAACATCTTTTAATGAGAGAAAGCAGACGATAAGTCTAGGATTAAGGAAAAACCAGTCCTCTGGGCACCAATAAGCCTTTGATCTTAGCTTCGTGAACTCTGTGTGACCAGAGAGATTGGAACAAATAGAAACAATCGAAAGGGCTGGAACGTTCTAGGGTGGAACCTTCTGGAGGATTGTTTAGAAATACTATTTAAGACCCGCGAACAGGATCACAAGAGTCAGTTAGAGTTGGATTTGGAGAAAGTTAGTTGGAGTCCGCGAGCAGAGAGCAGTGAGGGTCTGCGATCCGAGAGTCAGGCAGAAATCGTACGGAGTTAAGCTGTTGTCGCTAAGGACGATAAGGAAAGGCTAAGAAAAGCTTGTTCACCGAGAAGTTTACTAAGGACTAAAAACTCGAAGTTGAACCCAGTTAAAATACACCTCTTGCTAAGACAGAGATTATTAGGGGCTCTCTCTCTCTCAAAAGTTGTAGGAACATAATAAACTTTTGAGAAGTTAAATCCAGTGTTATTAGTCTGCTCTATTTACAACGAAAGAAATCATTTTATGAATGGACTCACGATACAAACAAGATAGTAAAAGTCACTATCGCAAAGAAATCGTACTCATGAATGAAAGTCATTAAAGTGTAAGCTTGTCAACACGTCAAATTGGCCGTAACGGAGGAGCACGCGGCGTGCGTAAACGTGATACCTTTCCCTTGACCAAAAGAGGTGGGAGAAGATTTTGGGGCTAGCTAAGACTGACGGCTACAGCTAGATCTGTGTATGTAAACGAACGAAACTCCGTACGTACGAATATACGAGTAGTAGTGCCGAAGAAGGAAAGGCACTAAGGTTATACACGAACTGGTACCCCAACGTAATAGATCCCTAACTGATCCCCGTACGTAACATATTCCTAATAGGAAGGCAATACGTTACATATTGCGAATTGGTGCCTGTGAACCACGAAAGTTCCCGCAAGGACTTGTAAGAACCTGGTTGCCACAAAACACAACGTAGGGACGAGACAGATCGGCCGGAATTTTTTTTTACGGAAAATAAACGTATAAGAAAGAGAAAAGAAAACACCAAACAGAAGAAGAAAAAAAAAACAACGAAAAACAACGAAATCAACAGGAAAAGTTCTGATACACGGAAAGGAAAACGAACGAACGGAAAACAAAAAAAAAAAAACAAAAAAAAGAACTTTCTATAGACTTTGAAAAAAAAAAAAAAGACATTTATTACGGACATAAAAACAAAAAAGAGCAAGGAAAAAAAGAGTCAAAATTGTAACGAGGGACATTTTTGAAAGGAAAAGATTGAATTTTTTATTTACAACAATACGTAAGTACAACTTCCCACTTATTTTTTGGGCCATTTTCTTTTCTTTTCGCTCTCTTGTTTGTTTGATACTTGTTAAATGTTATATGATGGAATCACAATTTAGGGAATTACTCCAGACACTTAAAGATGAGTTAATTAATACGGCAAAATCACTGTCAAATACATTGAAAAATGACTTTTATTTGCAGCAGATTGCACCGTTAGTTAGTAAGGATGAAGGTAAATTTGAGGTATGGCTCCAAAGTATGGAGAAATATTTTACCTTGATAGATGTTAAAGAAATGGATAAATGTAAGGTAGCACTCATTAGCACGGGAGGAGAAATAGGAAATTTCATATATAAAATCATAGACGGTAATAAGGAGATATCATGGTTAGGCTTGAAACAAGTGATTAGGGAATATATTGGGATCACACACTATGCACATTATTACTTAAAGCAATTAGTGAATATTAAACAGTACAGACAGGAGAATGTGCAGAATTACATGTTAAGAATAACAAAACTGATAGATCAGGCCTATTCTAGAGAAGATAAAAATTTAGCGATAGTGCAACAGCAGATTAAGTGCTGTTTTATAGACGGATTAGCGGACCCCGAGGTAAAGGTATTTGTACTTAGAAGTGATCCCCCAACAGTCGAGAGCGCCTATCAATTAGCACTCTCAGAGGACAAATTAAGGGCTAGGATTAGGATTCCCCCCAATATTGACCCTGCACCGATAGAGATTTGCCACGCTAGAAGGCGCACGGTGCACATCAATGCAATAGGGCATAATAAAAGACCCCACGATAGGTGTGATAACAAGATGAATCACAGGAAGGTACAGCCGCCTAGGTACTATAGAGATAGGGATCGATTATGCTGGATATGCAGATCGAACAAACATCTGAGGTGGAATTGCCCCCAGAGAAATGCTGAAAAAAGGCGAGTGCCAGTTTATAGAAAGCCTCCCGAACGAAATAAAAGACAGGCGTATATTATCAGTGCGATAGACTCGACGAATAGGATAGGTTATCGAAAAAATCTTAGAGGAGAAGGGATAAATACGAGGGATAAACCATATAATAGAGGGTTTATGAATAATTTTACGTATAGGAAGATAGATAAGCCAGTGCAACAGTTTAAAGAATTGTACTGAAATTGAGAAAAAGCCGGAGAAAACGGCCACACCGAACACAGAACCAAATCCAGTAGAGAAAGTTAGTCCAGATACAAAAACGCCTGTAATTAAAGATGCACCCTCGGAAAATTCTGAAACCGAAGAGAGTCCTGGTGACTCTGATAGGGATGATTTTTTCGTGCCCCTCAGAACGCGAAAGATAGCTATGTACAAAGAAATATTAGAAAAGAATAGGAATATGCGTCAGGAGGAGGCAATGTTAGATTCTGTAAGTTGTAAAACGAATTCGCGTGTTAAGGTTAGTAGTCAGGCCGAAAAAAAGTTAAAAGACATAGGAAAAAGCAACTGATATTAAAATTAAACCTGAAGGAAAGTCTCGAATCGACAGTAAAGAGAAGGATAGATGGCGAGAAAGGAAAAGAAAGGAATTAAAGGACGCCATTTCTGATATTTTCAGCTAGAGAGATAGAAAGTTTACGCAGGACCGAATTAGTTTCCCGACACAGTGGACATGGATACTATTGACGACGATTGTTTTTTTTCTCCGTATATTTAATTTAAAATAAAAAAATAAAAAAAAGACAGCATTCAATTTTTTTAAAAAAAATTGTAGATATTGTTTTGTCGCTAGCGGTGATATTCCGCTAGGTGCTGTTGAAATTATTATTATTATTAATGATAATCTGTACCCATAAAAGGTAATTGAAGAATTATGTGAAAATTCTTCCGACGCAATTCTAAGTTTGAGAATAAGAGCGGTCGTAAACATGTTTTGTTTTTATGTCCTATAGTAAATAAATGAATAAATAAAATAAAATGAAGAGAATACGAATGTGTACAAAAATATAGAGAGAGCGAAAGGGAAATGGTTTGGGAAGTTGTACAGGAAAAAGAAAATTTTTTTTTTAAATTTGTTTGATCATTTTAATTTCATGATCAAATTCGCTGTATAATTGATTTTGCTAATGTTGTTGTATTTGTTTTATGATTGTTTTATATTTTGTAAACATGTAGAGAGAGAGAGAGAGGTTAAATAGTGTATTTTAGAAAAAAATCAAAATCAAGAAGAAAGAAAAATGAATGATAATTAGGGCTAGTTTTGAAAATTATATTACATATAATTTTATCGGCGATGATAGGGAGGATTGTTATATAATCGCCGCGCCCAGCACCTATATTTGTGGCCTTGTGCCAGACTTGGAAAAGAACCTTAGAAAAATGTACTACCGATTATCTTAGATTGCTGGGTGGTCTTTGTGGAATCACCGAAAAAAGTAGATAGGATAGATAACATCTTTTAATGAGAGAAAGCAGACGATAAGTCTAGGATTAAGGAAAAACCAGTCCTCTGGGCACCAATAAGCCTTTGATCTTAGCTTCGTGAACTCTGTGTGACCAGAGAGATTGGAACAAATAGAAACAATCGAAAGGGCTGGAACGTTCTAGGGTGGAACCTTCTGGAGGATTGTTTAGAAATACTATTTAAGACCCGCGAACAGGATCACAAGAGTCAGTTAGAGTTGGATTTGGAGAAAGTTAGTTGGAGTCCGCGAGCAGAGAGCAGTGAGGGTCTGCGATCCGAGAGTCAGGCAGAAATCGTACGGAGTTAAGCTGTTGTCGCTAAGGACGATAAGGAAAGGCTAAGAAAAGCTTGTTCACCGAGAAGTTTACTAAGGACTAAAAACTCGAAGTTGAACCCAGTTAAAATACACCTCTTGCTAAGACAGAGATTATTAGGGGCTCTCTCTCTCTCAAAAGTTGTAGGAACATAATAAACTTTTGAGAAGTTAAATCCAGTGTTATTAGTCTGCTCTATTTACAACGAAAGAAATCATTTTATGAATGGACTCACGATACAAACAAGATAGTAAAAGTCACTATCGCAAAGAAATCGTACTCATGAATGAAAGTCATTAAAGTGTAAGCTTGTCAACACGTCAAATTGGCCGTAACGGAGGAGCACGCGGCGTGCGTAAACGTGATACCTTTCCCTTGACCAAAAGAGGTGGGAGAAGATTTTGGGGCTAGCTAAGACTGACGGCTACAGCTAGATCTGTGTATGTAAACGAACGAAACTCCGTACGTACGAATATACGAGTAGTAGTGCCGAAGAAGGAAAGGCACTAAGGTTATACACGAACTGGTACCCCAACGTAATAGATCCCTAACTGATCCCCGTACGTAACATATTCCTAATAGGAAGGCAATACGTTACAAAAGTATTTTTATAACTACACCGTCTAAAAATAATTAGTTAATTTATCTACAGACACACGTATACGTGGCCGGATTGAACTATACTATACATGCCGTTAAATTCTAACAAATCAACCTTAACTAAAATACATTACTCTATAAAGTGAAGAGAACATCGCATATTGATAGCATGTCACTGTAGAACTTTGTATGAAAACAGAATTGCCAGAAAAACTCAACGGGAAACGGGATATGAATATTTCGGCCATTAAAGCTGAAATAAATAAATAAAACTACTCTTAAATTTATGATGTACCTGGCATCCGTTTAGTCACCTTTTTTGGTCTCTGTAGATGTTCGGATGTTTACGAGTCTAAGTGCGTTCGTGCATGGAATTCTAATGCACCAAAACAATTATAAAATTCCATTGGACACAGAAGGAAGGAAAATGGTAGAAAAAGCATAAATATTTGATATTTGACCGGAACATGAATATTTCAATTAGTTCTCTTGCCGTGGAACATTTACCCCGGATGTCAGCTGTTGTATTAGGCTATCCCCGACAATTTCAAGATACCATATACAGATTTGAAACCTAAAATTAATAGATTCGTTCATACAAAATGGCAACAACACTGGAATAACAACATCCACAATAAACTCTTCCTAATCAAACCCACTTTGGGAGACTGGAGATCAACTTTAAGGAAGTCTAGAAAGGAACAAGTCATTGTGTCCCGATTATGCATTGGTCATACAAGACTAACTCACTCCTATATACTCAAACAAGAACAACAACCACAATGTGGAACATGTCAAACACCTTTGACACTTAATCACTTATTCATGAAATACAGGTTTTTTGCTCACATCAGATACTGTTATTCTAATGCAAACAATATGAAAGATCTATTTGAAAATGTTAACATGGAGGATATTCTCTCTGTTTTGAGAGAAATAAAATTATATCATAGAATATAGACATGAAACAAATCAATACCATACAACATAATCTCCAATAATGCTAACACAGTGTTAAATCCAATTACTAAAAAAGTATAAATATAAATACACGATATGTATAACTTCCTAACCGTTAGACATGGCATAAACCCAGACGGGTTGATATGCCGTTAAAATCAATAAAAACAAATAAAAAAACAAACCGTTGGTTAGGCAATATTTTCTCAATTTAGAGGAACATATCCAAATGGTGAAATAAATTAATTCACCACAACCCCCCCCCCCAAAAAAAAACAAACAAAAAAAAACAAGACCTTTTTCTCCGGACGATGACCTAAGATTGAAACGATTTGAGAAAACATAAAAGAAATATTTCTATTGGTCTTATCACTTTTCTTCATTTATATATACACCAGAAGTGGCTACCCGGCGTCGCCTGGGTAGAGGGCGGATTTTTTTTACAGTTCTTCATAAGTAATTACAAAAGGCATGTAGGAATTTGCTAAAATCCTTTTATCTTAATCTCTTACTCCTCTCTTCTCCCTTTCTCTCTCACTCCATCGTGTTCCTAAAATCCTTTTAGACTGATCCTGTACCAAATCCTGTACATTTTTATAAAATTATCAACTATTGTCAATCATTATTAAACTAGAAGTGGCTACCCGTTGTCGCCTGGGTAGAGGGGGTCTTTTAAAAAAGTTAGTCTCGCAGATCCATTATAAATTAATTGTGAGTTGGATCCCCGCTGGATGCCCATTAAAATCCCTACGTAAAAAAGACCTTGCGTTGATCCAGTCATTCTGAAAATAGAAATAGCTTAGAAATAGCCAGACCAGTTCCAAAGAAAACCCGTCAAAAACAACACGAAAAAAAATTCAACCTTAATCAAACTTTGGAATCTATCAGATATCCACTTAGACACTTATAGTTATTTACTAAGCTTAGCTTAGATGTGGTACAAGGTCGAAAGTATGGGTCGCCCAATGAGAATCGAACTCACTAACAATGGCTTGCGAGTCTAGCTTGCTAACCATTACACCAATGGGAGGTGCCCCTATTTACTAAGTGTTGTGATGTTAGTTCAACAGTAAAAAAAGAAGTCAAGTCGAGGTAGGGTAAAATGAGACAAGTGTATTTACAATAAGGTACAAGAACGGCTAGCTTGTCGCTAAACGGTAACAGTACAACCTTTTCACTCGGTGTCTCACTATTTATAGTGAGAACCGGTGTATATTCTCCATTGTAGGAACGGCCGGTACAACACTAAGCTAAGCTTAGATGCGACACAAGGCCAGAAGTATGAGGCGCTCAATGAGAATCAAGCTTGCTAAGCATTGCACCATGAGAGGTGCCCCTATTTACTAAGCTTAGCTTAGATGTGGCACAAGGCCAGAAGTATGGGGCGCCCAATGAGAATCTAACTCACTAACAATGGTTTGCGTGTCTAGCTTGCTAGATATTACACCACGTGAGACACTTTTGCATACTAACCTAGTTTCTCCAGGAGCTTCGGGTTCTGGATTGATAAGATATAAAATAAGTCGAGTGGATGTGCGTTGTGTAATGGTTACCGTCGTAGGAAATAGACTCGTCGACCCGAGTTCAAATCCTGGACGAAGCTGTTTGCATTTCACATAGCCTTGAGAAAGGTGTGAATCCATATATTCTCCCTCCAGCTATGGGTAAATAGTAGGACAGACTGGGCTCTTTAACCTTGGATAGGTGATCAGTCTAGGAGAAGGAAAACTCTTGATTAAAACCAAATCCTATGTAAATACATATAAAATTAATCGCGTGATTCCAGGAAGTCCCTAATCTATACACATAAAATAACCCTAAAGGGGTTGATATGCCGTTAAAATCAATTAGTCAATCTAATAGTCCATTTCGCTGTCGCTTAACAGAACATACCAAAGCATTAACACTGAACTTTATTCAATTCATTGAACATTCAAATTAAGGCTATAAATTAAAAGTAAATAGTAGACAAACAGTAAAAGTATAAAGAAATATCTAAATAAATACATTTTATTATAATGGAGATTGTGTGTTTTTCTGTCTGTAACCGAAACTATATTACTACTCAAGTCGCAATTTCCTTTAGTTATTGACATCACATTCTCAATGATTTTGTTTTTTATTTTAACCTCAATTATTAATAAAATTGTTTTACATTATTAATACTGTTGACCATGTCTACATCTTAACAATATGCAGATAGCAGTTTACAGTGTGAACGGGAAGGCTAATTTGCATATTGATATTAAAATGTGATTTTAATTAATATGTGCTTAATATTATTGATTTCTAACTGTTTGGTTTTATTTTAATGAATATAAGCAAAAATCTCTTCAATGAATCTTAAATGAAATCCATTAACAAGAAAAATAACTGTCATTTTATTCTTTACTTCCTCTTTTAAATAAATACTTAAATTAGAAAAAATAACAATGAAAGATGAGAGTGATGGAAGAGTAAGTTTCAGTTGTTCTATTTTTCGATTATACCCCCCACCTTATTTAGTTTCAATAGCCTTTCTAATTTAATATTTTATTACATTAAAACTTAAAAACTTGCACCCAGACGGTGCATATAGTTGCTAGTACATATAATTGTCGAAAGTTTATTTATATTTATATTTATTTAATTAGTAACACTTAGTTTAACATTTAAATATGAAATACAATGTACTGTAACTTTTACGAAAAACAAAAGAGATGTAATGGGTGAGGTTTTAATGTTAAACCTTGCTCTATTTGATCATTACTTAAAGAGTTAATAACAGTATTTGATAACATAGTCTTAGCCTTTTACCAAAATCTAGACATGAGTTAAAAAATACGAGGTGGTTAAGTTATATAACTTATTTGAAGAAACTTAACTTACATTTCGTAAATAATAAACACACAGTAAAAGTATAAAGAAATATCTTAAATAAATACATACATATAGTTGTCGAAAGTTTATTTATATTTACATTTTTTTATTAGTAACACTTAGTTTAACATTTAAATATGAAATACAATGTCCTGTAACTGTTACGAAATATATCTTCATATTATAATGAAGATTTGTGTGATTTTCTGTCTGTAACCGAAACCATATTTCTACTCAAGTCACAATTACCCTTAATTATTTACGTCACATTCCACATATTTCTATTTTTATCTAAACCTCAATTACACTGGTTTACAAAAAAATATTTTTTGTCTGAGGCAAGAATTTGAATAGGTGTTTTTTTACTAATTTGGGTGTGCTGAATTCAAATTTATAAACAGTTTTGCTCTATCACCTCTAATGTTCTGTCTTTTAAATAGTCTCATTTTAGTATATACAGAGTATATACGTGCTTATTTCAACAGTTGCAGCAGCTTATTACAGATAAAACTGGATAGATAAAGAACATTGACGGAATAAATATACTTGGATGACACAATGTACACAATTTATAGTACCACAGACAGTTAGAAATGTTTTCTTAGATGATCTGCTGACTGCCAGTGCACTACTGGCCAGTGCATTACTGGCTGTTGATTGAGACGTGTTGGCTACGCTTAACTGCAAATCCGTCTTGATATATATATATATATATATATATATATATATATATATATATATATATAATGTAATGCTATCACTTACATTTATTGCATAATAACTAAAAAAGAAGACATATCACACAATATTAGAAATTAACCCTGAATGCATATACGCCTTTATGTACGGTATGTGAACAAAATGTACAGTATGCATATCTAAAAAACTAGAGCTGATGAGTACAAACGGATTTCAAATCTGAATTCAGCACCCCCAAATTAGGTTAAAACAGCTATTTTTGTGCTTGCCTCAATTTCTTTGTAAACCAGTGTTATTAATAAAAGTGGTTTACAGTGTGAACGGAAAGGCTAATTTGCATATTGATATCAACATTTTTATTTTGATAAGAATGTGCTTAGTATTATTGATTTCAAATTGTTTGGGTTTATCTTAATGAATATGAGCAAAAATCTCGTGGATAAATCTTAAAAGAAGAATTAAAATAACTGTAATTGTATTCTTTACTTCCTATTTTAACTAAATAGTTAAATTAGTAAAATTTAGTTATGAAAAAGGGGAGTGACGGAAAATGATGAAAGAGTTAGTTTCAAAGTTGTTCTATTTTTCAACTATACCCCTTTGTTTCAAATCATTTTATCTGCATTCTTATTTAGTTTTGTAATGGTTAATAAAATGGCAGTTGCCGATTATATTAAAAAGGGGGAGTAAGAATCCCAAAAATGCAGTAACGGAAAACAACAAACGCTGAATTCAAAATCAAGCACCAAAAAGGAAAAGCGGGAATTTTTCAGTAGTTCAGAGAATGACAAGACGAGTGGTCACGCAACAAATCAGCTCCAGTATCAGCCAAGAAAAACAAGATAAAATATGAACTATTAATACCACAATATAAAACAAAGGACTATGCCCGGTATGCTATTATACATGTCTGTAATTCTATTTTAATACAGATTGTTATTTTAATACGACTCCGTTGATTTCTTTCATTGTGTTGAGTTTTGTTTAAAAGTTAGTAAGTTGTGTAAACCTATATAAAATATATACAACACACAGCTTGCTACAGTTTCATTAGTCTTTCTAACTTAATATATATCATTACATTATAACATCAATACTAGCGCCCGGGGGGTGCATATCTTCGCTAGTGATTCTAATGTATATAACTTTCTTGAATAAGAAAATTTGTTATTTAATAAAGAATATAATTCTAATAATGCTTTTCTTTCTAAAGCATTATTACCCTGTCAGAAACGTAACTTATATTCATCTATATGCAACACATACAAAACATTAGAAACTACTTACATACCAAATAATATTGCCTCATAGAAATAAATTACATTCTACCCAAAATGCAAACAAATTCAAACTTGTATATTTTGCGAATAACTAATTTTGTTTCAATGTATATTCTACTTATCTTTAATGATATTTCCACTGTTTTACATTTCGGTGAATTACTACTATAGGGACTGAAGAAGGTATATCTCGATTAGACTCTCGTTTGCCGCCTACAAGTCGACGTTCTATACACTTCTGCTAAAGATAATAATCGGGCAAGCTCTTACATCCGGAGATGAGGCGCGTGGTCTAATGGTTAGAGTCGTAGGAATTGGACTCGTCGACCCGAGTTCAACTCCTGGACGAAACTGTTTGCGTTTCACATGGCGCTGTAAGATTCAAAGTCATTAATTGAACATACAAGTCCGACAAAACATTAATTGAACATACAAGTCCGACAAAACATTTAATATATATAACAGCACATGGAAACGATAAGATACATAATGTACAGGAGAATAGAACATGTGAATACATATACAATATTTGGGTATAAACAAGATACCCAAATGTACGTAAGATATAAATGTCACAGACATGGAACTAAAGGATAGTCCATGCTGTATAAAGGACTTACAGTAATGTAAGGGAGGGTAAAAGCCCCACCGAGAAGGGGGGTAGATGGACTCTAGCCCATAACAGTTCTTTAAAGATCTAGCTAAAAGAGGAAGACAAGTTGCAATGAACGCGCTTAACTACCAAAGGTTCCCCTAGTGGGAACAAACAGCAACGCAGCGAGAAGATAATTCTTTCGGCAAAGGGAAGGTAATCCCCTACAGCGCTAATACCCTTGAGAAAGGTATGAATCCTATTTTCCCTACAGCTGTGGGTAAATAGCAGCGCAGACTGGGCTATTTAACCATGGCTAGGTAACCAGTCTGAATTCAAACCTGTTAAACTCCGCTTAAGAAATTGACATTGTGTCACATCCTGCTCGTTGGTAAATATATACATCCAGGGATGAGCCTGGACATTTATAAGATGAATGACCTCTTAGTAATAGCAGGTATTGTAAGCAAAATGAGGCTGTTGGCTGGGTGATTGAAAATTACGGCATGTCAACCCCTGGGTTATTTTATGTTGAAGACGTTTTTGTTTTATTTATTATGTTAGATATTCAATTTTTTTAAAACTCAGAGGAGTCCTGGGATTAATGGCAATGAAGAGGCACTTCACACTCTACTTAGTTCCAGAACTGGAACCTCACCACCGGATGCAAGTTTAGCGTCATACCCAGTACACTAAGACCCTCAGCCACTGCCTTCTAGCACATATATTATAAAAAGGGCTGGGGTTGCCATACAAGTAATACGATCGGAATAATTATATAGGTGTTAGGGCTTTATGTGACCAGCCAATTGATCGGATTAGGCCTCTCCGACCGCCCGTCTAACTCAAGTAAGGGCCAAGATGGAGTGATTCAATTCAGGAACTACCCAGCCATCAGAATTCCGACCTTAAGCATCATGGTTCAAAACCCACAACCAAGAGCTTGCTCCATTGGGTCCAGCAGAGGCGCAGTCGGCATATTCTACTGACTCAGCCGAGAAATGGGGCCGGTGTACTGGGCAAAATAACAATCAGGTAATATCTATTAGGGATGTTATCTGAGACTAATCATATCTACGAACTGCTCTACTAATCATAAATTTAGATTATTAACTTAAGTTCAATTATCAAAGCTTATTTAGGATCATCATCCTGAATAAGCATCAATCCGATAGGAGGAGACCATTGGCACTGTGGTTAATCGTAGTAAGCGTATTATTATTATTATTATTATTATTATTATTATTTGTAGAATATTATCAACCTACAAATGCAAAATCTGTGGTCGAGAATGTTTCTCAAACATAGGACTTCATAGTCACAGGAGGCGCTGCAACTTCAGGGGCACACACAAACTTTTATCATAGTCTTTCGAGACTGAATTGCCAATGGATTATTATTATTATTATTATTATTATAGAGTTGTTCACACCTGCCGTAGCAGGTGGTTCACTGGAGGCTGAGTGACAGCAAGCCTCCTCAGGTCTCCAGGAATCTTCTGAGTATTCTAGTCGATCCCAACAGTGCTGTAGTTTGGATGGTCTCGATTCTTCTTCTGATTTCCAGTTGGGTATCGTTCCAAAGACAGCAACTACAATTGGTACGACCTTCACCTTCATGTTCCAAAGTTTCCTCAGTTCTCTGGCAAGGTCTAAGTATTCTTTTATCATTTCGATTTCTTTCATTTTCACTCGGTGATTGGCCGGGACGGCAAAATCCACGAGATGACAGGGTCTCTTTTTTTTTTGTCAATCAATACTAGGTCCGGTATTATTATTATTATTATTATTATTTCTTCACTCCTAGTGAGTTTTTCATACCAGCGTTTGCTGATGGTCTTTCACAGGAATCTGATTGACAACAAGTGTCCGCTGGTTTCCAGGACTCTTCTGAGTATTCTAGCAAATTGCAGCAGTACAGTTGTCTGGATGGTCTCAATTCTTGCTCTGATTTCCAGTTCCTCCAGTCTTTTTTCTTAGGTTTTTGAGACCGTTCCAAGCGCACCAACTACGATTGGTATCACTTTCACCCTCATATTCTACAACATTTTCAGTTCTCTGGCAAAGTCCAGGTATATGTCTATCTTTTAGTCTTCCTTCATCTTCACACTGTGATCTGCTGGTAGTGCAAAGTCCACCAGTTGACACATTCTCTTTTTTTTGTTAATCAGCACTAGATCTGGTCTCCTGGCTGAGATAGGGTGATCTGTCTTCATCTCAAAGTCCCAGAGAATTTTATGCGTTTCATTCGCAAGAACAGATTCTGGTGTATGCATGTACCATTTTGTTGTATGGTCAAAATTTAATTTTTTTGCATAATTCTCAGTGGATCGCCTTCCCAACCCAGTCGTGCCTAGCTTTGTATTCCTGTTGTGCCAGTTTCCTACATTCACTTAATACATGGTTTACAGTCCCATCTCTGCCATCGCATAGTCTACATTTATTGTTTTGTTGCGTCTTATGCATTTTTGCTTTGATATAATTAGTTCTAATGGCATTATTTTGTGCAGCAATTATTAGTGATTCAGTTTCTCTCTTGAGGTTTCCTCTTCTTAACCATATCAAAGACTTTTTATGTGCAACCTCTCAAATTTGTCGTTTGAAGTGTCCATATTATTATTATTATTATTATTATTATTATTATTAGCAAATATATGCACCCCCCGGGTGCAAGCATTAAATTTTGATGTAATAAAATATTGTATGAAATTAGAAACACCAATGAAACTAAATAACAATACAGATAAAATGATTTGAAACAGAAGGGTGTATAATCGAAAAATAGAACAACTTTGAAACTAACTCTTCCATCATTTACCATCACTCCCGTCTTTTATTGCTAATTTTTCCTAATGTAACTATTTAGTTAAAATAGGAAATAAAGAATAACATTACAGTTATTTCTTTATGTTAATGGATTTTTCATAAGATTTATCTCCGAGATTTTTGCTCATATTCATTAAGATAAAACCAAATAATTAAAAATCAATAATACTAAGCATATATTTATTAAAATCAAAATTTTAATATCAATATGCAAATAAACCTTCCAGTTCCCACTGTAAACCGCAATTTTGTTGTACATATAAATACACATGCATGTTATTAGAATTTAGATATAGCCAACAGTATTAATAATGTAAAGCAATTTTATCAATAACTAATGTTTAAATAGAAATAGAATCATGGAGAATATGATGTTCAATAACTCAGGGAATTGTGACTTGAGTAGTGATTTAGTTTCGGTTACAGATAGACAAACGCACAATCTCCATTATAGTAAGATTATTATTATTATTATTAAATTAATTAAAAATAAAAATTAAGAAATAATAACTAAAGGACGAACTTGTTCAAAAGAAGGACAACAAATTTGGCATTGTGCCAGCACAATTTCTTAGAGATTCCAATATTTGCCTTCAGACTAATCCTAGACTGGTTACCCATCAAGGCTAGAAAGTCTTGCCAATCCTACTATTTTGCTCATAGTTAAAAGGAGAAGTGAAATGGATCCATGTCTTTTGCACAGGAATCAGTGCGTGCTCTACACAAAAAAGCATCCGATGAAATCTGAACTCGGCTCACCGACTCGGCTCAACGATAACCATTACGCAACCACCATCACCACCTCTAAATTATAAAAATACATTTATGTTGAAGTGGTTTTTAAAATATGGCAAAGTCTCAAGAGGTACGTGGCCTAAATTGTGCAGGTTGGCAGGTCTCGGGTTTTGATTATTTTACACTAAAAATCTATAACGCTGGAGGGAATCCAAGCTTCTATTTTCAATAAACACGAAACATTAAATCATTAAAAAAAATTACAACGGCGACTTTATGATTTTATCACCGAATTAATCATCATCATGATGGTGTCAAGAAGACTTTCAATTCTAAATGAGCAAGTGTCCTGGGCATGGCACCAAACTGCATCTGATAGTAAGGGTCCGATTTTGCAGATCTGGAGTACACCTTCTGTGTCATTACACCTAGTGTCACAATTTATAGGTGTCATAAATTGTTGACAGACCCTATAGCGAGAATAAGGGCCGATAACCTTGAATTCAAGGGAGCAAGTGGAAACTTACGAGTGACTGTTGGTAACCATGACCCCTAGAGGCGCGAATCTCACGCGCCATGAGAAACACGTGATTAGTTTTAGTTTTGAGATTCAGCCGGGCCATCAAAGAGTTTAGATGTGCTCTGAGGTTGGTCTCCCCGCGCGGCGAATAAGAATCATGAGCTAGATAAAATAAAATGTTGATCAAGCAAAAAAAAAAATATCTTGTTAATTCATTTAATTGCAATGACCAAAATCAGCCCAAAATAAGCCCTTAGTAGATGTTAGATAGAAGAACCCAAGTAGACGAAATGTCGTCCAGAGAAGAAGAAGAGGAAACAGAAGACAGGAAGATGGCAACTAGAAGAGTAAAGATGTCACAAGTTATAAAGAAGACCAATTACTCTCCAAGTAAGTCTCTAATATCTCTCTCTCTCTCTCTCTCTCTCTCTCTCTCTCTCTCTCTCTCTCTCTCTCTCTCTGATATGTCTCTATTATCTGAGAACTCTCTCACTTTCGTTTATATACCCGATGTTTGATGAAGCAGAACAGAATGACCGAATCAGCCCAAAAGAAGCCTTTAGTAGAAGAAGTATATAGAAGAACCCAACTAGACAAGATGTCGGCCAGAGAAGAAGAAGAAGAAATAGAAGACAGGAACATGGCAACTAGAAGAGTAAAGATGTCAACAAGTTATAATGATTAGTTTTAGTTTTTAGATTCGACCAAGGTAGGGCAAACGTGTCACTGCCGAGGTCGATCTCTCATCCGCGCGGGGATATGGGCTAGATAAAATAAAAAGCTTGATCCGGCAACAAAAATGTCTTGTTAATTCATTTAATTGAAAACAAGTAAAGCCCAGAAGAAGAAGCAAAGCCCTTGGTAGAAGAATTTCAATAGAAGAACCCAACTAGATGTGTGACCTGATTCAGGTTTGGAAGATAGAAAAAGAAAGAAAGAAAAAAATCGGAAGTTAAAATCTTCCGATCGTTTGGGTCAGAATTACAAGGCCTTGATTGTGATGTGACCTGATTTAGGTTTTGAAATTAGAAGAAAGAAAGAAAGAAAAAAAAAAAAAAAAAAACGGAAATATAACTCGCTGGCCGACTTCGGCCGTAGATTCAAAACAGATGGGCGATCCTGAAATGACCTCGACCGGGGAGTCGAGGCGGATGGTGGCAGCCCATATCAGTAGTAAAATCTCAAGTAGGTCGGAACTCCCAGAAGTGAGAGAAGCCGTTCCTAGACGAGTCTTTGATGTAATCAGACTTGAGTCTCATGGGAAAAGATAAATCTTGTTTTATAGATTACCGGAACATGAAGAAACCAGGATTAAAGAGAATCTATTGTTTTTATGTTTCCCTACTACTTGAGAATTGAGATAACTTGTTAAAAATCGAAATTAAAGAAAGTCGAATGTATTTAAAAAACATTCAAGTGGCCGGAAGAGATGGCACCCAGATTGGTGAGCGGAAGTAAATTTGATTGGCTGGTTGGAAACAAGAGGGGGCGGTTACCCTGCTTGAGTGGGTGGAGCAGAAAAATTCCCGATGTCTTCATGCCGACCGGAAATAAAATTGTTCCGATCGGAGTATTATTTAACTCAGACGTTTTTGGCTTGAGAAGCAGAAGAGGCCGAATGGGCAGATAAGGCCAAACGGGCAGATGAAGTTGTGATCGCTTGAGAATCGGGCTAGCTGACAAGATTAACGCAATACTGAGAGCTGAGAGTAACTGACTTCAGCTGAGACCATTTTGAAAACTTAGTCAACTTACGAACTGTTTTGCACAATACTTTGCAGAAGACCAGAAGTATTTAGTTACGGGCACATCACTCCCACAAACCTTGAGAAGTAATTATTTGTATTCCTGTATTTTTGAATATAAATGTTGTTGATTGTTGAAGAAGAAAAAGAGTCGTTATTCTTTTTTGTATGTGACCAATCGGCCGCCATTAAACCTCGGGGATCAGTTCTATAGCAGATTTCTAGTCGTTTGAGATCTTAGCACAACGTGGGGCATTCGGCTAGACTTCCCGCAAATATAGAGACCCTGCAATCCTTGGTTGATGCAGAAAAACCGATCTTGACGGCCAATTTCGGAAATTCTGTGAGCCCTTTAGCTCGGGAGGACCGACGGGTTATAATGAAATGTCGGCCAGAGAAGAAGAAGAGGAAACAGAAGACAGGAACATGGCAACTAGAAGAGTAAATTTCTCTGAATGTTTGAGATGAGGCTTGATGATTAGTATTATCTGCGTTATTCTGACTATTGTCCTCATCTTCATTATTATCTGTACAACGTTTCGGCCGATATGCCCTCCGGCCTTCTTCAGGTATTTCTTGTCGGACTCGGGAACCTTCTTTTCGGACTCGGGAACCTTCTTGTCATAATCGGGAACCTTCTGATGCCTCCTAACGCATTATAAGAAAGTGGTATTAACTACTGAAGTTAAGTCACCCTTTAATTCTTATAGTCTCGATACTTTTGAATGCATCTCGAATTTATTTTCCATGCCTAAGTATACAAGTAACGAATACAAGTAACGAATATCATCTTAAATCGAATAGATGACCCGAATTTAAACAGTAGACTAAACTGTTTACATTTCACTTCTCCCCAATGCCTATGGAAAATGCATGAATCCATATATCCCCATTTATCTCCTATCGCACAAACCATCAAAGTAAATAAGTCCCCACAGGAGAACGTCACTTATAAGATTGTTCTTCGGAGATGGGAGGTAAATAACTGAACTGCTTCCAGGATTTGTTCGAAGCATCCTTGTGTATTTCCCATCTAGCTTTCTAGTATCTGTATACCCCGTATATCCATAACGCATGACCGTGAAGATACACATCAATATATTTATACAACGATTATTTCAAATCCCTAGGAGAACTCAATGTACGATGATTGATTAATTAATTATATACAGAGCAATATTTACACTTCCAATAACAAAGAAAAACTCTGACCATATTACCTTTAGGCACCCCTTTTTTATCTCGATTAAGAATGGACATGTTTTTCATGTACACCGTTTGTTTGTTAGGAGTTAGGGTTAGGGGTTAGGGTTAGGGTTTGGGGTTAGTTCTATATTTTTTTTTTATCTAAAAATCGTGATCTAGTAGGAACCGATGCTTTCAGTGTGACTTGACCATAACAGGAAAAAATAACGAGCAAGGTTAAATAATTTTGGTAACATAAATATTTTTTTAAAAATTTTTGATCCCGCTATGTAAATTTACCCAACCCCTTTGCCACTAGCAGGATACGAGAAAAGGTCAATTTTATAAGCAGAGTAAAGCTAGTTTGAATTTTCCAGCTTTCGGACACGTTGCCTAAATAAGGCCAAAGAATCCAATCTATCCTACTATTTTCCCATAGCTGTTGGAGGAGAGCAGATGGATTCATTCTTTTCCCAAGTGCATTAGTGTAAAGCGAAATGCTAACACCCTCGTCCAGAATTTAAAGTCAAATCACAGATTACTAGGTACCACCAATTTTCCCTGTGAAATTTACCCCCTCCCCCCAATATTTAACACAATGAAACTTGTATAAAGGTTAATATCATCTTGAAAATTTTTTGTCCATTCAAAAGAAGAAACATTTTTAAAAAATCCTGATGATTTAAAAAAAAAATTCAGCTAACGGAAATAATGAAGATTATAAATGAAAAACAATGTTTACATTATAACGGTGAAAACTTTGGACCATATAACCTTTAGGCACCCCTTTTTGATCTCGATTTAGAAAGGACATGTTTTTCATTTACACCATCAATATCCGGTTGTTTTAACAGACGATTTTTAGATATTTTTTATTATAAAACTAACCCCTAACCTTACCCCTACCCCTACCCCTACCCCTAACACCTAATGCTAACCCCTAACCCTAACCCTTAACAAACAACCGGATATTGACGGTTTAAATAAAAATCCTGCCCTTTCTTAATTGAGATCAAAAAGATGTGCCTAAAGATAATATAGTCCAGAAATTCTTAGGGTAAGGGTTAGGGTTAGGGTTTAGGTTTATAATTTAAAAATAAAATCTAAAAATCATCTGCTAAAACAACCGGATATTGACGGTGTAAATGAAAAACATGTCCTTTCTTAATCGAGATCAAAAGGAGGTGCCTAAAGGTCATATGGTCCTCTTTTTTCTAATGTTGATAGTTGCCAAAATTATATCAAGATACTGTGGTCTCTGCTCCGGGCATCAATGTTTATACCGTTCAATACAACGGGGAGTTACTGCCTAGAGAACGGATCCCAAGTTACCAAACTACTTTTGTTTGTTGGCCGTCTTCCCAAAGACAAAAGAACGCGAGTGATGGACTTCAATGTAAGTATGTTGGGACAGACCTTCAAATTGCTTTTCTTTTCTGTTTATTTTTTTATTTTTATTTATTTATTTATTTTTTTTATAAATTTTCATATCAATTTGTGTGTATGTTTGTGTCGCAATCTAAAAAGCTGTTAGTGTATGCATGATTTTAGACTTGCTTATAATCGTGTAAAGAATCTATTTTTCTTTGTAGATGTTTTCGCGAGTGAAAGTATATATGGGAATTATCTATATTTTCTGTCTGCCAAAAATTGATGTTGATTCAAATATATTTCTTAACACGCCAACTCTTGCCTTTTAAAACATCAATTCAACATCACTTTTAATAACTCAGAATTTATTAGATCTATACTTACTTAATACCAGTTCTTTGTGTGATATTAAGACTCAATTTTTAAAAAAGTTGGTGTACGACCTAATATATATATATATATATATATATATATATCTTATTATAATGAAGATTGTGGGTTTGTCTGTCTGGAACCGAAACTATATTACTATACAAGTCACAATTCCCTTTGTTATTTACATCACATTCTCCATGAATTTATTTTTATTTAAACCCCAATTATTAATAAAATTGTTTTATATCATTAAGACTGTTGACCATATCTACATACTAATAACATGCAATGTATTTATATATACAACAAAATAGCGGATAACAGTGTGAATGGGAAGACTAATTTGCATATTAATCTTAAACATTTGATTTTAATAAATATATGCTTAGTATTATTGATTTCTAATTTTGTGGTTTTATCTTATTGAATATGAGCAAAAATCTCGGGAATACATCTTAAAAGAAATCTATTAAGTAGAAGAAATAACTGTAATATTATTCTTTACTTCCTATTTTAAATTAGGAAAATTTTGCAATGAAAGATGGGAGTAATGGAAAATGATGGAAGAGTTAGTTTCAAAGTTGTTCTATTTTTCAACCATACCCCCTCTATTCCAAATCTTTTTATCTGAATTCTTATTCAGTTTCGTTAGCCTTTCTAATTTAATATGATTATATTAAAACTTAAATACTTGCACCCGGAGGGTGCATATATTTGCTAGTATATATATATATATATATAATATATATATATATATATATATATATATTATGTGTACAACCTAATATATATATATGTATATATATATATATATATATATATTCATGTTGTATTTTAGGTGGTCTCCGTATGATTCTCTCGCTATATATATTTAAAAAAAATGTTGTTTTTTTTAAATTGGGCGTTATTATGAAGCATTAAAAATGTATAAATGAATGAACTCGATATTATGGAGTATTGGATACTTATTTTTTAAATATTTTTTGTCATAAATTTTCAGGTTCATTAGATACCCTTTGTCAAATGTTATTACTGTTCAACGGTTTCTTTGTCTCTGTTGTTATCGACAGTGGCAGCGTTTGTGAAATATTTGTAATAACGGAGAATTCCGATATCTGCGTTTAATCCCTTCACGTGCGTTTGTAATTTTAGAATCCATTTAGTTTCTGATTGTTTTCTAGATTGCGTTATTGGAAATGCGTGTTCTAATAAGATGCATTTGAGGTGTGTAAGGTTGTGTGATAAGGTGTTAAAATGAAGTGCTATTGTACTATGCGGGGATTTGTAGTGGATTTGTGATTAATTAAAGGTAATAAACGATGCAACAAGCCTAGATGCCAAGTTTGCAGCCACATACATACGGAAACCGAAATAAAAATACCCTACACAAACATAACAATCCATCCGCCACACCTAACATGCGATAGCGCTAACATTATATACTATTTATACTGCACACAATGTAGAAATAGTGGATATGTGGGAGAAACATCAACGCCCTTTAGACTAAGACTAAATAACCAAAAATCCACTATAAATCTCAAATCCCCGCATAGTACAATAGCAGTCTATCACAATGCAGTTTGGAATAAATAAAAAAATAATAATACGGTAACAATGGTGTTGTGTGTTGACCTGTATTTTTATTCTTTCTTGAATTTTCGAGGTAATACCTCTTTATCAAAAGAATTGAACTGAATCAGTCCAGCTATGGCATTTCTTCCCAAATGATTTTTTTTTTTAAATGATGTTATTTTTAAATAATATATATATATATATATATATATATATATATATATATATATATATATATTATAGGTCGTACACCGATTTTTAAAAAATTGAGTCTTAATATCACACAAAGGAACCTGTATTATATAATTATAGATCTAATAAATTGTATTAAATTAAGACTCAATTTTAAAAAATTGGTGTATGACCTAATATATATATATATTATAATATATATATATATATATATATATATATATATAATACACATGTATATATATATTAGGTCATACACCAATTTTTAAAAATTGAGTCTTAATTTAATACAATTTATTAGATCTATAATTATATAGAGTCAGATCTTAGCCCTGAAGAGCATTAAGCAAAACTAATAGTAGGTTCGTCTGACTCATTAGATTTATCTTTATTATCTGCTCTACTTAGGTATTGAGCACTTTTTACTTATTAGCTTATTCTCCTAGCGGTTATATAAATATATATATATATATATATATATATATATCTTATATACATATATATACATATAAATTGTTTTTTCTTTTGGACAAAATATTGTACCAATAGATTATTTTTTGTTGGTACAATTATCTTGGTCTTTTCTTTTTTTCAAAATTTTTTTCTCCCCGGTTGATGTTTGGTAGTATATTTTTGCAATCAAACTATTTGCTGGGTTTTTTCTCAGCGCGAGGATTTACCAATAAGTTTGGTATATTATATATACTAGCAAATATATGCACCCTCCGGGTGCAAGTATTAAAGCTTTAACATAATAAAATATCATATTAAATTAGACAGGCTAATGAAACTGAATAAAAATGTAGATAAAAAGATTTGTAACAGAAGGGGTATGATTGAAAAATGGAACAACTTTGAAACTAAATCTTCCATCATTTTCCGTTACTCCCGTCTTTCATTGGTAAATTTTCCTAATTTAACTGTTTAGTTAAAATAGGAAGTAAAGAATAATATTAGTTATTTCTTCTTGTTAAGGGATTTCTTTTAAGATTTATCCCCGAGATTTTTGCTCATATTCATTAAGATAAAACCAAACAATTAGAAATCAATAATACTAAGCATATATTTATTGAAATCAAATTTTTAATATCAATATGCAAATTAGCCTTCCCATTCATACTGTGAACCGCTATTTTGTTGTATATATAAATACAATTGCATGTTATTAGTATGTAGATATGGTCAACATTATAAGTAATGTAAAACAAATTTTATTAATAATTGAGGTATAAATAAAAATAAAATCATGGTAAATGTGATGTAAATAACAAAGGGAATTGTGACTTGTATAGTAATATAGTTTCGGTTACAGACAGACAAACCCACAATCTCCATTATAATAAGATATATTTATATATATATAAGTCGTACACCAACATTTTTAATATTGAGTCTTAATATCACACAAAGGACTGGTATTATATAAGTTTAGATCTAATACATTCTAATCAATTAAGACTCAATTTAAAAACAAATTGGTGTAAGATCTTATATATATATATATATATATATATATATATATATATATTTGAAAGGAAGGAAAAACACAACACCGATATTCCATAATAAATTTATTTCGACCAAAATTGGACCCTTTATAAATCTAAGTTGATTTAACAAAGCTCCCCAACTCAGATCTTATCAGATAGAAAATCATCAATAATTTGAATAACAGTAAATTTCCTCAATGTAGAATCTTCTTCCCTCTCAAAATTTTTTTTTTACAAAATGTATACATTAAAAGTCTGTCACTATGTTGCCAGGAAGTCATTGCAAATATATATATATATATATATATATATATATATATATATATATAT
Source organism: Doryteuthis pealeii (assembly GCA_023376005.1). NCBI lineage: Eukaryota > Metazoa > Mollusca > Cephalopoda > Myopsida > Loliginidae > Doryteuthis > Doryteuthis pealeii. The sequence continues at coordinate 2,786,393 of CM042164.1, read as the reverse complement.
ATAATATAATTTTGAATCACATTACCACGACAGACAACTCGGCAAACACCATTTGCGACATCCGGAGCACTGGACAGCTGTTTCGACCTCCTTTGGTCTCATCAGCAGTGCATACCACAATCTCCGCCACTAGAGATTAAACTCGTGGACCACAGCGTGAAGAGCGGGACTTAACACACTGGGCCACCAGCCCATGCACAAACGGAGAATGCCAAATCATCTAGTCAATGGTAATGTTAATTCAAATGTGCAGTCGCCTAACCTATAATATACCAACTTTTTTTAAAAATTGAGTCTTAATATCACACAAAGAACTGGTATTATCTAGCCACACTGAAGAGGCGTGAAACGCCGAAACACGTGTCTGTGGAGGAACATGTGGATATAACAACACAAACGACTGCATTCAATTGATATTTCCCCTCTTTATTGGCTGAAGCTTTCTCAAAATTTATTGATTTATGTGTTTGTACATTCTGCTTTTATAGTGAAAAGGTAAATGGGGAGAAAAAGGGAGAGGTTATTGAGAAGAAAATCGGGTGGGCATAGTATGTGGTGAATGGTATTTTTATACTATGCCCACCCGACTTTCTCTCATTCCTCTAAACTACACACCAATAGCCCTTCCCCTTTTCTATCCTCCCTTTTACCTTTTCACTATAAAAGCAGAATGTACAAACGCATAAGTCAATACATTTTGAGAAAGCTTATACCAATAATGTGGCGATATATCAATTGAATTTAGTCGTTTTTGGTGTTATATCCACATTTTCCTCTACTCTCAACCACATATAGATTAATATATCTATTTCTTATCACGATAGGGGGGGTATTTCACGTGGCGTAATGGCTAAACGCTGAACAGTATGGAACCCCGGTCACGCTATTACGTTCCCTTTCGGACTAATACTCTTGGGAAAAGTATGAATCTCCTTACTCCCCCAGATATGCGTTTGTTGTGTAATGGTTATCGTCGTATCAAATGAACACGGGGAACCGAGTTTAAATCCTGGTCGACGTTGTTTGCATTTCACATAGCGCTAATACTCTTGGGAAAGGTATGAATCCAACTATCCTCCCTCCGATTATGGATATAGAGTAGGGTAGACTGGATTATTTAACTTTGGTATGACAACCGACCTAAGAGAAGGAAAACTCTGAATTCGAAACTGATAGATTCCGCTTGAAAATTGATCTTGTGTCACATTCTGCTCGCGCGGAGGGGTTGGGTAAATGCATATTCCCCAGGTATAAGTTAAATAGAACCACTTCTGTTTTTCCACACGGATAGCTTTGGCATTGAACAACCCACGAAGGTTTATATGCCATTAAAAAAAAAAGAAACAAACCCAAATTAAACCTTCGACGATAACCGTTACGTTAAACATGCCTCTTATATTTGCTTGAATAATGCTCGATTGATGCAATTAATATTCACCTCTAAATTATATGTAACAAGAAGGAAGGATATTATGCTACTTTTTAAAAAATATTTGGCTGATGCATCTTGAAATATGCTAGCGTTAGTGAAAAGGGGATAGACTCCCTCGCTGTCTGGCTGATGCCGACTTTAGCCCACCCGACGACGATGACATCTTCATCTGTGTTTTAGTATATTTATTTTATATTATATAATAGAGATTAGGTCTCTATTTGTCTGTAACAAAAACTACGTCACTGCTTACGTCACATTACCCAAAATCTTCATAACATAGAATAAATACACTCAAAATTTGAACATGCAGCCGTAGACGGTCCTCATTGTTTCTTAAAGGATTTTTTTATAAATACATGCTCAGTATTATATATTTATGTATAGGTGTTTTATCTTGATATGTATTTAAAGTTATCAGAAAAAAAAGTTTCCATTTCAAATTGTTTTATTTATTTTTTTATTTATTTACATTTTTTATTTATTTTACCCCTTAATCTATTAATAATGGAGATTCGTTTCCGGTTTTTGTCTGTAACAAAAATACGTCACTGCTTACGTCACATTACCCAACATCGTCATAACATAGAAGAAATACACTCAAAATTTGAACTTGCAACATTAGACAGTCCTCATAATTTTTTAAAACAAGTTTTAATAAATACATGACTGGTATTATATATCTATATATAGTTTGTTTTATTTCAATACATATTTAAAGTTTACATTTCAAATTGTTTTATTTTTTTAAATCCTTTAATGAATTTGATGATTTTATTTACTTAGGATACAAACTTGCTGACATTGAATTTTTTTAACTCCCACCCCTCAGGCAATATGTTTCAAAAATCTATTTTTACATCGCCCGGTGGGCGTTTTTTTATTTTGCTAGTAAATTTAATGATTTTACTTACTTATGGTACAAACTTTCTGACTTTAAATTTTTCACTCGCACCCTCTCAGGGGATATCTTTCAAAAATAAAATTTTACACCGCCCGTAGAGTTTTTTTTTTTTTTTGGGGGGGGGGCTAGTAGCAATAATTATCTCTTAATGATTTATTAACTATACTTCTCGTGTAAGATCTATATTCGAATAGCAGTATCTGAGTGGAATTATCGATAGAGTAAGAAAAGTGTTAGTGTCTTCTAATCAATTCTATTAACGAAGCATGTTTCTTAATCAACGCGCCAAATTGGCACCGTTCATTTCCGCCCACGAATGACAACGATTGGGTCATCGAATTGGCATTTTCTATTCATGGCGACGTTGATAAACTCAGAACAGTAAAATGGCCGCCAGCAAGACAGTTAACCAAATCCTCCAGTTTTAATCCAGCCGTCTGGAAATTACAATTAAAAGACTTCCTACTCACACTTCCTAATGAGTGTGCGTTTTCGTACATGCGAACAATTCGGTTCGTATTGTTTACATACAAAAAGATAAACTTGAATTCAAAGTCCACCACAGCCAAAAACAACCACATATGTTACATAATTATTGGATCCCTAATATCTTTTTAAGGTAGTGTAGAAATCATTATGGCGATCTGTACAGCTGATGGCCTTGAGAGTGAGTGACGGCCCTTGACCTCGATCTCACCTTGCGTTCTGGGGATGGAACGTGAGAACCGGAAGACAATAGAAGGCCCTTCCGGTTTAAGGAGTAAGCAACTCAGTTAGTTAGAGTTAGAACTTAGAAGCCGAGCTAGGAAGATGTAAGGATCCGCGCGCATTGTCTGGCCTGGGGATTTATGAATAAAGTAACATCAACGTAAATCGAAGTCTTGTGTTTATTACTAAAAACTAACAATAACACAGGGCTTCTGATAAGGAATGATCCCCAACAGAAACCAGACCCGGAATCCTCAATAGAAGACCAGACGAGACCTTAGAAGATATACCAGACCAAGATAGAAGATGGACGATCAGAATAGCAAAGCCGGTCAGAAGAATAGACGACAGAGTAAGAGAGGTATATAACATATACCTATTTAGTGCCGGTAAAGAAGGCGCTATGCAACACATACACTACTACTCACATCATGACTGTCGCATCCAACCGATTTTACGCTTGCACTAGCTTTCCTTTGCTCGTGTAACGTAGCACCTTTTCACGACACTGAATTGTATATGTGGGGCCCACCGCGTCTTGACGTCTTCAAAACACACGGCCTATTAGGACTTTATAGAAGGGGGGAATATAGGGGGGGGGGATAGATATTCGAATCAAGAAGTTCCTGCTGAGGGGGGGACCAAATACAAGCGAGTTCACCGTCTTCTCATAAGCCAGACATTCTTTTGGTCAACACATTTTTCCTCTTCGTCTAGCAGCTGGAAAATCCGTCGCCGTGGTCGAAATAATCTTTAACAGTTCAAAATCGCAATTCCTATTCAGTTTTGTTTCTGTTGGACTGAAATCCATTTCTTTACTGGGTCGTTCGCAAAACGCTTCGTCGTCGTCGACTGCTTCTGCTGCTGCTGCTGACTTCCAGCGCTCGACTCACTTGTCATTTATGGACATATTTACCCAAACATCCGGGCGCATCAGTCGAACCTCGCGTCCGTCCAGTGCCCAAACCGCATTTGTTTTTGCATGCGGGAGGACGCGAGTTCGATCCCGGCAGGCAAGACAATGTCTTGCTCCCTTTCCTTTCTCGTTCTCCGTCACAGACTTGGACAGTCGTGTATCAAGAGTCGGCCCATTGGCTTGTTGGTTACACAGATCTAGTAGTCAGCCTTCAAGCCCACGAAAGAACCCTTCTTCTTTTCTTTAGTTTATGGTCAGGCAAAGGTATCAACTTACAAGAAAGGTGGTTCTTCATTGCGCTCAATTAGTTTTTTTTTTTTTTTTTTCTCCACGGGTATCTTTGGGCAGGGTAATCTCATTTCATTGATAAAATCTCCCGTAGTATTTTTCCGCAGTAACGAAGATGACGATGGAATTGTCTTTCATAAATTTATTCACTGCAAGTTATTGTTCTTGAGAGAGAGAGAGAGAGAGAGAGAGTCGGTTTCCTTAACACATATGTTTTAGTAACATTCCTAACTTCGTTCCAACGGTCAGTACCAATTATCAGACTTCACACACCAGCGACACCAATCTCGATTCAGGACCTCAGTCGCTCGCCTATGACTACTCCGGAAAAACAGCCAACCCCGACTACTCTGGCAAAACTTCGTGGCCCAACTCCCTTCGCAACCTTCGTAGCCCAACTGTTTTTAAAATCTAAGGTTCCCTCGTCATATAGAAATGGGTGTGGAACTTTCTAGATATCGGGGAACTTTTCGAATGTTCTAACTGTTCTACCAAATTGCACGTGTCGCTTAAGAGGTCAACGGGTCAACAATCCTTTCTTCTGACAAACCGATCAAAATAAATTTTAACAGCAAAATCCTAGACTTCCTGGCTATCGAACCGAGTCGCATGTGATAATAAGAATTCCATTATCTTCTTGCTCGACCGAATGTTTATATTTCTTTTCGGGCCGATTCTTCACAGGACCACCCAGTAAGTTCTGAGAATCATACTACATCTATTAAGGTTTCTCTGTGTCTGGCACAAGGCCACAAATATGGTGTTCCCGGGTAAGGCGCACCAATTATGCTACACTTGCATCATTTTTCATTTGTTTGCATAATTTATGTGCATAAGAACTACAGACTGCAAATCGTTTTCATAAGTTTTATTTTCACACAGTGCAGCCGTGAAAACTGTAACTTAAACGAAAAGACTTAGTATAAGTTACAAATAGACAAAAGAGACGATATATTCACATTTATAATACAATACATAAGACAAAACAAAATTCAAATAAAAAGGGGATATCATAAAAGTCAACAGGAAAAGTTTTACGCCTCATAAATTACAAAATTCGAAACATATAAACATTTAACCTTATGAGTGTGCGTTTTCGTAATTGTGAACAATTTGGTTCGTATTATTTACATACAAAATATACATACACTATAACATCTATAGAATAAACGCGCTAATAAGAGTAAAAGAATGTCCCACACATCAATATCAAATTAAAATTATTTGTATTTTTGGACTATTGTCCTCATCTTCATTGTTATCTGTACAACGTTTCGGCCGATGTGCCCTCCGGCCTTCTTCAGGTATTTCTTGTCGGACTCTTGTCGAAATTTCTTTCGAACTTGGGAACCATCTCGGACTCGGGAACCTTCTTTTCGAAGACGGGAACCTTCTTGTCGTAATCGGGAACATTCTTGTCGTACTCGGGAGCCATCACGGAACTTTGAACCTAACCTTTTATAATTTTATAACCTTTTATAAAGAAAAGAAAGAAAAAAAAATTACATGCTATGCAGAAAACTATAACGAGAAAGAAAGAAAGAAAGAAAGAAAGAAAAGAAGGGGAATATAGAGAGAGGGAATGAGGGCGCGAAAGAGATAATGCTAATAGCGCTAGCGAAAAGAGGATAGACTCCCTTGATGTTCGGCTGATACCGAAAATAGGTCACTCAGCCAACTCTATATATCTATTGATAATATATTGTGCTTTATATATAAGTAAACAGTGCTCAATATTGTGGATATAACCTTTTATAATTTTATAACCTTTTTTAAAGAAAGAAAGAAAATAAAAATTACATGCTATGCAGAAAACAATAACGAGAAAGAAAGAAAGAAAGAAAGAGAGTAGAGGAATATAGAGAGAGGGGATGAGGGCGCGGAAAAGATAATGTTAATAGCGCTAGCGAAAAGAGGATAGACTCCCTTGATGTTCGGCTGATACCGACAATAGGTCACTCAGCCAACATTCTATATATCTATGATAATATAGTGTGCTTTATATATAAGTAAACAGTGCTCAATATTGTGGATATAGCATGTATATCCAAGTGATGGTAGCGTGGACATGAAGTCAACGGCGCTTGGTTACTGACAGTTTCTCGTGGTTTGAGAATCCCATGGGTGAGAAACTGTCAGCAACCAACCACCGTTGACTTCATGTCCACATTACCCGAACTTATACACACACACATACATGCACACACACACACATACGCACACACAGACATATATAATATATATTATATATATATATATATATATATATATATATATTAGGACACGTAAAAGCGAATTCATCATAAAAGCGATGGAAAAAAATTCTAAAAAGAAAGTTAGGGTACCCTTATAATTAGATGTATAATCTAAAATAAATATTCTTTTTTCGGTCAATCCTCATCAGAGAAATACATTGAAAGTAGGTAATACGATGGTTAGAATAATTGAGAAAAAAGTTAATTTTTTCCCCCTTTTTCAATAAGAACGAGAAAACAAGAGAAATCACGAACCGTGCGGAGTGGTTCAAAAATTTCTGGTTCCACCATATATATATATATATATATATATATGGTGGAACCAGAAATTACAGAACTTAAAAATAAAATTTAAATAATAAAAACAATTAATCGTAAAAAATTCCTTTACTAAAAGTCTTTTGAATTCCAACCGTCACATTTCTTAACACCCATCCCCTTCCGTTTAAATTGTTTCGTCTTGTTGCCAACATCTCAAAAATTCGCTACATTTGTTGACAAAAGATATACATGGAACATGACCGACATATATATGGCGCGAAATGCCCACGTTGGTGAATATTGTAACGTCTTTCGTTTTATGCAGTATTAAGGTTTTTTTTGTTTTGTAAACTCATTTTGACTTCCTCTCCGACCCAAACAACTACGGGAGTGAATGAGCTCTGATGATGATTTTTGTAAAATCGAAAATATTGATCAGTAATCAGCTATGATTATATTATAAATTGTTTTCTTCTTTAACAGCATTGTGTGATGTTTTCATTCCACCTTTTTCTTACTCATATATATATAATATATATATATATATATAATATATATATATTATAATATACCTAACTTATTGATAAACCCTTGCGGTAAGAAAAAAACCGGCAAATAGTTTGATAGTAAAAATATACTACCAAACTTCACCTGGGAAAAATGAAAAAAAAAGAAAAGACCAAGAGAGTCGTACCAACCGAAAATAATTGGTTAATACTATAACACTTGGACAAAAGAAAAAAAAATATATATATATGAAAAATATGTATATATAAACCCCTAGGATTATCTAAAGCTAAAAAGTAAAAAGTGCTTAATACCTAAGTAGAGCAAATAATAAAGGTAAACCTAATGAGTCAGATATATCTACTAACAGTTTCTCTTAGTAACTCAGTGTCAGCTTCTTGCAATGATGAGCTACTAAGAGAAACTGTTAGTAGATATATCTGACTCATTAGGTTAAATTCATTATTTGCTCTCTCTCTCTCTCTCTCTCTCTCTCTCTATATATATATATATATATATATATATATATATATATATATATATATATATGTGTATTCTAGGAGGTCTCCGTATGCTTTTCTCGGTATATATTTTTATGTTTTTTTTAAAAGTTGGGCGTTATTACGAAGCATCTAAAAATAAATGAATGAACTCGATGCTATGGAGTATTGGATTCACTTATTATTATTATTATTATCATTTTTCATCATAAATTTTCGGGTTCGTTAGATACCCTTTATCAAATGACTGTTGTTCCTGTTCAACGAATCTTTTGTCTTTGTTGTTATTGACAGCAACAGCGTCTGTAAAAAATTCATAATAACGGAGTATTCCGATGTCAGCGTTCAGTCCCCTCACGCGAGTTTGTAATTTTAGAATCCATTTAGTGTTATATATATATATATAATATATATATAATATATATAATAAGAAAAGGTGACTTACCGGTGAATTTGGTCACGATTGTTATATATATATATATATATATATATATATATATATATTATATATATATATATATATATATATTACATATATATAGTATTATATATATGAGTCAGATATACCTACTAATAGTTTCGCTTAGTAGCTCAGTTTCAGCTTCTTGCACTGATGATCTACTAAGAGAAACTCGTAGTAGCTATATCTGACTTATTACGTTTACCTTTATATATATATATATATATAATATTATATATATATATGTGTGTGTGTGTGTGTGTGTGTGTGTGTGTGTGTGTGTATGTGTGTGCATGCGTGCGTATGTATGTATGTGTTTGTGTATGTGTTTGTGTATGTGCTTGTGTATGTGTTTGCGTGTGTGTTTGTACAAGAGAAGGTAATCAAGAAATAAACGTTTTCATTGAATTAAACCAATTTCGTACTGTTGAATTCTCTTTCGATTTGCCTCGAACCATTTCGATCGTAAAGATCACCATCTATGAGATCGGTCTAGCAGACACTAACTTCCTGAAGTGTTTTTCATCTGATGCCAATGTTTGGTAAATTGTCCGTATTTTCTCTACTTTATTGGCATGGCTCCGTTATCCCGCCATGTTTGGAGTCTTTCTTCACAGCAAGTGGGACCAGTAAAACTTTATACAAATACACAAGACGAAATGACTGATTTAAAAGCTATTTAAAGGCCTTCGTCTGGTCATGTTTCTTCTTTTTTTTTTTTTTAAATCGGTGATTTTGATTTTCTGGAATCATAAAATAGAGACTTGAAGTGCTGACTTAGCGTATGTTCTGACCATAGGATAGTATACTTCTGTTACATAATTATTAGATACCTAATATTTATGTGCAATAGTGTAGAAATCAAAATGGCCGTTATAAGCTGCAGCCCATGGCCTTGAAGGATTTGAATGACAAGGCTTGACCTGTGCTGATCCTTCCTTCCGGTGGATACCGTGAGAATCAGTGGAGAAGACCCTCTTCCGGTTTAGATTAGAAATAGATTTTAGTCATTCGGCGAGAAACCACGACGATGGTGAGTCGTGTTATACACGCTCCGGCTCGATCTGCGCAGGTGGTCTGGTGGGGGATTTCGAGAATAAAATATGATCTAAGTAAATCGAAGTCTTGTGTTATTATCTAAAAACTACCAATGACACAGGGCTTCTGATAAAGAGAAGTCCCCAATGAAATACCAGACACGAAGTCCCCAAGAGAAGTCCAGACGAAGAAGAGATGTTAGAAGAGACCTAGAAGAACAGAAGAAGAATAGAAGAAAGTAAAGAAGTAAGGAAGAAGGGTATGCAACACTTCAGAAAGGCATGTACTTTAATATTCCTACATTACAAATTGTTAATTTGTTATATCCAATCATTTCCTATATTAGGTTATATCCAATATATTTTATGTATATTTAAAGGTTTGGTTTGGTTTGGTTTATTTTACGGCATATCAACCTCAGTGGGTCATTTAATGCCGACAAAGTTGTGAAATAAATTCATTCTTAATGCATAATACAATTTTGTTTATAAACTCATGTTTTTCTATTCAACCCATAGATGGGACCCTAACAGGTACTACCATTCCGGGTCAGAGTGGACCAGGGAGCAATGGTGATGAAGGGTTGCTCCACATTCCCCAAACCTCCAGAACTGGAACCTCACCATCAGATAGAGTTTAACGTCATTCCCATGACATGTAGACCCGCAGCCACCGCCTTCTAGCACCCATATGATAAAAAGGGGTTGAGGCTTGGCATAAGGGCAATACGGTTGGGAAAATCATATAGGTGCTAGGGCTTGACGTGACCAGCCGATTGATCGGAGGGGGTCTCTCCGACCGCCCGTCTAGCCCAAGATAAGGTCAAAGTGGAGTATTGCATGTCATGAACTGCTCATCCACCTGGGCTCTATCCTTAAGCATCATGGGTCGCCACCCACATCCAACAGGTGGCCCCATTGGGGGAGTCTTACCCCTCTGCAGAGGTA
>CM042164.1:2726177-2771177 GCA_023376005.1 Doryteuthis pealeii | reverse complement strand
AAAAAAAAAAAAAAAAAAAAAAAAAGTTGCACGAATCTACAATTTTGTTGGGTTTTAAGTGAGAAAGAAACATTTTTATGTTCCCGCCAATTTTTATGGTATCAGCTGCTGCTGATTTTTTTTTTTTTAGACACGCATGCGCTTAACCTATTTTCATCAAAAGATTCGAAAATTTTGAATATTTCTAAATCTAAATATCAATACGCTTGTTCCTTAATCTTCGAACCGTTATCATCCTGCAAACACACTCTGCTTAAAAATGAGACCGTCCAAATCCCCCAAGAAGCTCTAATTATCTCTAATTAATCGACAATTTTTTTATTTCTTATGAGTTTCGTCACCTCAGCTAATAATGAACCCTTCCGTTTTTATTCTGAAGAAAGAAAGGTAAGAAAAAGAACATGCTACACAGAAAAATATAAGAAAAAATAAAGAAAAAAAAAGAAAGAGGGTTGGGGAAAGATAGAGACACGGGGAAATATAAAGAGACGGGTGAGCGCGCAGAAGCGATAATGCTAATCTGTTTCGCAATAGCGCCTGAGTAAACATATCGAACCTTGTAATAATCAAATTATCTTACTGTGGTATCTCCACAGGTCCCACTAGTAAACTAATAATTACTCTGTTTAACGTTAATGTTATTAACTGCCCTGAGTATGACATTAAACGACATCTGACGAGTGAGGCGATGTCGGTAGCCGTTTCTAGTTAATATAATATATATGTAATATATATATAAATAATATTATATATATTATAACTATATATATATAAAGATTCGGCAGTAAATACCCACAAGGGCTGATATGCATAGATCACCAACCTAGCAAACGAAATAACTTAGGGAATTTATAGTGGAAATTAATTTTGTCATTAATTATAGTTTTAAAATTAGTTTAAACCATGAATATTGGAATAAACATAGTATAAGAAATTAACTTACTTTTCTCTCTTTTAAATTCAGAAACTGATTTCATGGCAAACAAATCGAAATGCTTCCAGAATAAATATTACTGTTACAGTCACATAGTAATCACACATTCATGTGTTCGCCTCTCATAGCTTAAACAGGTGGTCTCCTTACCGGGGGGTGGGGGTCTACCTCTCTTGCAGAGGTGCAGTCGGCGTATATTCAACAGCCCCAGATGACAGTGACCAAATTATTAGAAGTTAGATCCTACAAATTTATTTCGTATTCCTTACTAGAAATCAAGTAAAATGCGATGACAAAAAAAGCCCCTAAAAACGCAAAATCAGTGGATATGTCTGTTGCTGAAAAAACCTATTCAAACGTGCAGAATATAATCAGAAAATTAAAAAGAAGAAAAAATAAATATAATTATTGAAATAGTAAAATAATTATCCCTTTTAACTAACCATTGTTAATGAGGTTATTCGTTGTAATTATTCGAGCTTGGATATAATTTAATTAAGTTTTACTTCAATTATAAGAACAAAAAAACACAAGAAATGTTTCGCTACAAAACTCACGAAACTTAGAAATTAATGTTTATGAGATAAAATGTAATAAAAATATTAACAATCTAAGAAAAATGCATTATAATGAAATATTAAAAGTTAAAAATGTAGAAAATATCAAATATTAAAGTATAATAAAATATTATATGAAATATATATATATGTATATTACAATATATATATATATATATATATATATTATATATAATTATAATGGAGATTGTGTGTTTCTGTTCTGTAACGAAACTATATTCCTACTCAAGTCACAATTCTCTTAGTTATGACATCACATTCTCCATGAATTTATATTTTTATCTAACCATCAATTATCAAATAAAATTGTCTACATATTAATTACTGTTAACTTTGTCTAAACATACTGACAACATGCAATTATATTTATATATACAAACCAACAAAATAGCGGTTACAGTGTGAACGGGAAGGCTAATTTGCATATTAATTATTAAAAAATCGAATTAAAAATATGTGCTCAGTATTATTGATCTTAACTGTTGGTTTTTATTTTAATGAATATAGCAAAAATCTCTTCAATGATCATTTTATTCTTTACTTTCCTCTTTATATCTACAATACTATAAATTAGAAAAAATAACAATGAAAGACGAGAGTGATGGAAGAGTAAGTTTTCAGTTGTTCTATTTTTTATTATACCTCCTCTGTTGAAAATCTTTTTAATCTGTATTCTTATTTCAGTTTTCATTAGGCCTTCTAATTTAATACATATTTTAATTACATTTAAAAACTTAAATACTTGCACCCGGAGGGTGCATATATTTGCTAGTATAATATAATATTAACAACTAAAGCGTAAACGCACACTCTCCTTACAACAAGGAATGGAGACTCTTAGGGCGCCCTTATATAACATATGTGTGTATTAAAACAATACAGATGTGTGTATTAAAAACAGTTAAATCCCCTGGCACATTCTGGTTGGTGGACAATAGCCGAACTGTTAGATGTCCGCTCGATGCTGAATCGATCGGGTTTCTATCCCGCTGTAGGTAGCTAAAAATTGTCTAGGTACTCTGAAGAGACTTGATAAGTCGAAACATGGCTGTGGATGACGTATATAATATACACACCACCACACACACACACTATATTTATATATATATACTTTTTATATTATTTATTCAACATGGCTTCCTAAAAAACAAAAATCGAAGAACAGACTGTACGTTTCTAGCATCGCATGATCTGTTCTGCCGAATATTCACTTGTCATGGTATTTTCATATTTATCGAATTTTATACGATTAGGCATGTTTAAATGCCTTCAAGCAAAAAATAAATTAAATATAAATTATATATCATTTTATTGTCAAAATCCCATGGTAATAGCTTTCTAGGAGCGATTTTATTGATCTTCACCGCCAGCATAATAAAGCAGATGGTCTGTTTGCTGTTTTATATGATTGATCACTCTGGTGATCGTGAAATATCTACACCGAGTAATGTATTATCAGATTATGTATATTTCAGTATTTGTCAGTTAAAACATTCGCTCCTTAAGGCATCTGCGACGGCCCGAGAGGGTTAAGGAACCAGGGCTGTTGAAAAGTCACGTCGGGTTTGTTCAGGAAGTAGTTCTTTGTGTCTAGCCACATGAAATGAGACGTTGAAAACGCCGGAAAACGGGGTCTGTGGTCATGATTATATACGAGGGTTTCGGTATGAAATTGCAATATATTATATTTGGTATTTCCCGTTTTAGGGTTGGAGGTATTGACGCACAACTACGATCATTTCTAAAAGCTGAGACCTTTCATTCATTACGGATGACGACATGGAATGACTTGGACCCACTGATTTCATGGAAGAGAATAACTTTTATCATGATGTCTTGCGACCGGCATCAACATTAAGGGAGCATTATGGTTGCTACCCAATGCTCCTCTGAACAGCTTAAAAAAATCAGGACGACTGGAAATTCATGCGAAAATGACTCCCCAGTTTAACCCCATGGATTATTATGTATGGGAGCGACTGTTGAGAAAGGCACCAATCGCCTGTGCAGTACTACAAAAGCCCAGTTTTAATCGACAGATTAACGGTATTTTTGAGAGCCTCCCAGGGAAACTGTAAACATCAGCTTGCTCCAGGTTCCGGAGCAGGATTAAAGGCTGTGATCGAGTTACTTATCATGATTGCTATGTTGGAGTGAAACCTGTATGACAGTAGTTATTATTTCTCATGCCCCGTTGGATAGTTTTTCAATCCATTTAATGTATTATCAACACTTTATTCGTTTTCTTATGAAACTGTCAAATTTTCTTTCCTGGAAAACCTATATATATATATAATTATATATTTATATTATATATTTATATATATATCTTTTTTTCAAATAAACCTTAAAACTTTTTAAATGAACATCATGGTTTCGATCTACCTATACACTAAATTACCTTGTCCATATGAAGGTAAAGATGGCCTTATACCTATTGAACACCCTCTTTTACTATTGCCTATGGAGTATATATATAATTATATATATATATATATATATTAATATAATATATTTAGGGTTTCAGAAGAGAAATTTTACAGTTTCATAAGAAAAACGAAAAAGTGTTGAATAACACAAAATTTTTAATGGATTTAAAAAAAATCCAACGGCATGGAAATTACATCACTCAACAGGTTCACTCAAATGCCAATTGCATCGATCCAGCCTTAATCCACTGACTCCGGAACCTGAGCAAGCTGATGTACAGTCCCTGGAAGGCTCTTCAAAAACTACCTTAATTCTGTCGATTAACTGGGCTTTTGTAGTACTGGCACGCGAATTTGGTGCCTTTCTCAACCAGCGCCACATACATAATAACCATGGGTTTAAGATCTGGGGTAGTATTTTTCTGCAAAATCCAGCCTGATTTTTTATGCCTGCATTGTTCAGAGCTTGGGCAGCAACCATAATCTCCTTTATGTTGATGGCCGGCGGCAGATCATCATCGATAAAAGTTATTCTCTTCCAATGATTTCAGGTGGGTTCCAGTCATCCATTCTGTCATCACGTATATGAATGAAAGGGTCAAAGCTTTTTAAATGATGCGTTATGTGCGTCATCCTCAACCTACGGAAAAAATAACCCAAATATTAAATTATTTCAATTTATCCCGAAAACCGCTGTATATAAGTTCATCCCACAGACCACCGTTTTCCGGCGTTAACGTCCATCAATGTGGCTAGACACAGCAACTACTTCTGAACTAAACCGACTGACTTTTCAACAACAGGCCCCTGTCCTTTAACCTCCGGCCGTCGACAGATGCCATTAAGGGAGCGATGTTTAACTGAATCAATACTAATACATACATACATCTGATAAATACATACATCGGTGTAGATATTTTACGATCACCAGAGTGATTCAATCTATAAATCAACAGACGCCATCTTATTTATGCTGGCGGTTTGAAAGTCAATTAAAAATCGCTCCTAGAAAGCATATACCGGATTTTGGGCATATAACAATGATATATATATATATTTATATTTTGCTTGAAGGCAATTACAAAGCGTATATTCAGTTATTAAAATTCGTGATTAATTATTGAAAATAACCATGACAAGTTGAATTCGCAAACATCAGCGATGCTAGACATCGTACTAGTCTGTTTCTGATTTTTTTGTTTTTAGAAAGCATTGCTTGAATAAAGATATAGTATATATATATATATATATATATATTATATATGTTTGGATTGTTGTGTGTGTGTAATATTATATAGTCATCCACAGCCATTTGTTTCGACTTATCAAGCTTCAGATACCTAGCATTTAGCCTACTACAGCCGGGATAAACGAATCGATTCGCATCGAGCGGACACTAACATGTTTCGGCTATCGTCACCAAACAGTGTGAAGGGGATTTTTAACTGTTTAATACCAACATCTGTATTTTAATACAACACATATGTATATATAAAGGGCCGCCTAGAGTGCTCCATTCCTTTTATAGTCGAAGTGTTGGTTACGCTTTAGTGTAAATATATATACTAGCAAATATATGCACCCTCCGGGTGCAAGTTATTTAAGTTTAATGTATAAATATTGTATTAAAATTAGAAAGGCTAAGAAACTTATATAAGAAACAATAAAAGATTTCAAACAGAGAAGTATAATGAAAAATAAAACAACTGAAACTTAACTCTTCCATCACTCTCGTCTTTCATTGTTATTTTATTATTCATAATTTAAAGTATGTTGAGTTTATAAGAGGAAGGTGAAGAATAAAATGATTCATTGAAGAGATTTTTGCTTATATTCATTAAATAAAAACCAAACAGTTAGAAATCAATAATACTGAGCACATATTTATTAAATTCGATTTTTTAATATTAATATGCAAATAGCCGTCCCGTTCAACTGTAAACCGCTATTTTGTTGTATATATAAATATAAATTGCATGTTGTCAGATATGTAGACATAGTAACAGTATTAATAGATGTAAGACAATTTTTATTGATAATTGAAGGTTTAGATAAAAATAAAATCATGGAGAATGTGATGTCAATAACTAAGAGAATTGTGACTTGAAAGATAAGATATAAGTTTCGGTTACAGACAGAAAAACACACAATCTCCAATATAATAATATATATAATAATATATATATATATATATAATTTGTAATAACATATATATATATTCATATCAAATTTTTTATACTTTAATATTTGATATTTTCTTACAATTTTTACATTTTAATATATTCATTATATGCATTTTTCTTAGATTTTAATATTTTATTACATTTCATCTCATAAACATAATATTCTACAAGTTTCGTGGAGTTTTGTGAGCAACATCTATGTGTTTTTTTGTTGTTATTTTAAATTGAGTAAAACTAATTAATTATATCCAGCTCGAATAATTACAACGAAAACCTCATTAACAATGGTAATTAAAAGGGAATAATTTTTTTACTATTTTCAATAATTATATTTATTTTTTCTTCTTTTTAATTTTCTGAATTTATATCTGCACGTTTGAATAGGTTTTCAAGCAACATGACATATCCACTGATTTGCGTTTTTAAGGGGCTTTTTTTTTTGTCAATCCATTTTTACTTGATTTCTTATAAGGAATACGAAATAAATTTGGTAGATCTACTTCTTAATTCATTTGGTCACGTCATCTGGGCTGTTGATACGCCGACTGCACCTCTGCAGAGAGGTAAGACCCCCCCCCCCCGGTAAGGAGACCACCTGTTAGCTATGAGAGGCGACACATGATGTGTGGAATTACTATGGATGACTGTAACAGTAATATTTATTCTGAAGCATTTCGATTTGTTTCCATTGAATCAGTTTCATTTAAATGGTTCAGAAAATTTAAAAGAAAGTATAGTTAATTTCTTTTATTACTATGTTTAATTCATAATTCATTGAATTTCCAAATAAACTAATTTTAAAACATAATTAATGACAAAAATTAATTTCCACTATAAATTCCTAAATATTTCGTTTGCTAGTTGGTGATTAATGGCATATCAGCCCTTGTGGGTTATTTACTGCCGAATCTTTATTATATATATATATATATATATATATATATATATATATATATATATATAAATATATATATATTAACTAGAAACGGCTACCCGACATCGCCTGGGTAGAGGGGAATTTTCTTAATAGTTAGTCTCGCAGGTTCCATATTACTGAATCGTGAGTTAGATCCTAGCAGGATTCCCTATTAAAATCCCCACGTAAAAAAGACGTTGGGTTGATCAAGCCACTCTAAAATAAAAAATTCATGGCTACTATTTACAATATTAAATGCAAAAAAAAAAAGAATTATTCTATGCTGTTATCATTTGATTTTGATTTTAATTATTTTCACGAATATAAATTAAATTTTCATTATTTTTACTCAAAAGCAAGATCTGGAGATCGTGAATGTGTATCAATATTTACATTGTTGTATGTTTTTATTTTCGTAGCAAAATGTATTTCATCTTTAGTATAAGCGCTACAGATTTACTTTAAAACGTTCAATATGGCATTGACCAAAAAGTATGTTGATTAATTTGTTTTTTAATGGCAGGGCAAACCGTCAAGGGTTATTTATGCCTACATTGGCTTTTCATCATTACATTAGTATTTCACTCTCGGAAGACTATAATGTAGTTTTTGTGCCCCTGAAGTCTACACCCCTCTTGTTATGTAAAGTCCAATGTTTGAAAAAACATTCTCGACAAACAGATGTCGCATTTGAAAGCTGTCCCTGAAGATGTTGATGTACCGGGGCTTTGTTGTCGCTGCTTTCTTCTAGACCTCTTGGCTTCATGGTATTTGCGCCAGGGTAGCTTCAGACATGAACAGTCCGCTACGGAGAGCCTGCCGCCACTGAGGGTGGTCCTGAGCCAAATTTTCCCAGCTGGATGGGAAAATCGTCTAGGGTTATTTTATGCCTATAGGTCGCATCCATATTCATATTTTTCTGTTGTCATTTTCTTAAGAGTTTGTTTTTCTGCAGAAAATTTTTCATACGCATTATATGAAATTTTTTTAACAGACCTAATTGACCAATTGATGGGATCCTATAGATACTGCGATTCTGGGTAAGAGTGGAACCTGGGAGTAATGGCAATGAACGCAGTATTCCATAGTCTCCTATCTTAGAACAGGANGGAGGAGTGGTGGGGGGAAACAAGAAAAGCCCATTCCTTTGTTTGTTTACCCCGCTTGGCTTTTTATTCTGTTCGGTTTGCCTTTGGGCAATTACCCGGAATGTGTCTATTATATATCCTCGGTGGTCAAGGAAAGGAACAAGAGAATATTGTCTTTTCTTCGGAACTTCTTGAAATATGAGATTTAAATAGAGACTAGGTGAAGAGATTTTACGCTTCACCTGACACTATGCAAGATTTATTTACTGATTCTTTTTTCAGTTCTTCTTTTACGCTTTATTTAGTATTGCCTTTTGGTTGGCTATCATTTGAAGTTATGGTTGACTGATAGATAAGATATAGTTCGATTGTAAAAACATTACTGAGATGGAACTGGTCACACTGATCTGGCACACATACGAATGAGTCTTTTTATATTTAAATCTTTAAAACATATGACAGATAAATTATTTAGTATTATCTGCGTTATTCGGACTATTGTCCCAATCTTCATTGTTATTTGTACAACGTTTCGGCCGATATGCCCTCCGGCCTTCTTCAGGTATTTCATGTCGGACTCGGGAACCTTCTCGGACTCGGGAACCTTCTTTCGAACTCGGAACTTTCTTGTCGTATTCGGGAGCCATAGACTAAATAAAGGGTTAGGTTCAAAGTTCCGTGATGGCTCCCGAATACGACAAGAAAGTTCCCGAGTTCGAAAAGAAGGATCCCGAGTCCGAGAAGGTTCCCGAGTCCGACGAGAAATACCTGAAGAAGGCTGGAGGGCATATCGGCCGAAACGTTGTAAAAATAA
Source organism: Doryteuthis pealeii (assembly GCA_023376005.1). Taxonomy (NCBI): domain Eukaryota; kingdom Metazoa; phylum Mollusca; class Cephalopoda; order Myopsida; family Loliginidae; genus Doryteuthis; species Doryteuthis pealeii. The sequence continues at coordinate 2,762,235 of CM042164.1, read as the reverse complement.
CAATGAAGATGGGGACAATAGTCCGAATAACGCAGATAATACTAATCTTCAAGCCTCATCTCAAACATTCAGAGAAATAGATAAATTATATTTTTTGTTTAGGCGTAGAGATATAGTATTTGATAATTGTCTTGAAGCATTGTTAAGTAAAGTATATTATTATTTACTAGTACAAAAATCCCCCCCCCAAAAAAAAAACACTCTCCGGACAGTGAAAAAAATTTTTTTTGAAAGATATTGTCCGAGAGGGTGCGAGTGAGAAGTTTAATGTCAGAAAGTTTGTACCATAAGTAAGTAAAATCATTAAATTTATTAAAGGAGTAAAATAATATAAATAAATAAATAAAACAATTTGAAATCTAAATTTTTTTTCTGGTAACTTTAGATACATATTAAGATAAAACACCTATACATAAATATATAATACCGAGCATGTATTTATAAAAAATTCCTTTAAAAAAAACAATGAGGACCGTCTAAGGCTGCATGTTCAAATTTTGAGTGTATTTATTCTATGTTATGAAGATTTTGGGTAATCTGACGTAAACAGTGACGTAGTTTTTGTTACAGACAAATAGAGACTAGTGCAAAATAGAAAACACCCTACGGGTGCTGTAAAAATAAATTGTTGAATCATATTGCCTGAGGGGTGGGAGTAAAACAATTCAATGTTAGCGAGTTTGTACCCTAAGTAAGTAAAATCATCAAATTCATTAAAGGATTAAAAAATAAAACAATTTGAAATGTAAACTTTAAAAACCAAAAATTACGTCACTGCTTACGTCACATTGCCCCAAATCGTCATAACATAGAATAAATACACTCAAAATTTGAACATGCAACATTAGACCTCATTGGATTTTAAAACAAGTTTTTAAAAATTACATGACTGGTATTATATATCTATATATAGTTTGTTTTATTTTAATATATATTTAAAGTTTACATTTCAAATTGTTTCGTTTTTTATTTTGTACTAGTATTTATAACAAAGATAGTGAATTACATTTTGTGAAATTGGACCATATTACCTTTAGGCACCCCCTTTTGGTCTCGATTAAGAAAGGACATGTTTTTCATTTACACCGACAATATCCGGTTGTTTGTTAGGGGTTAGCCTTAGGGGTTAGGATTAGGGTTACAGATTAGTTTTATAATTTAAAAAAAAATCTAAAAATCGTCTGTTAAAACAACCGGATATTGACGGTGTAAATGAAAAACATGTCCGTTCTTAATCGAGATTAAAAAGGGGTGCCTAAAGGTCATATGGTCCGTGAAATTTCTTCCGTCCTTCCCTATAATCTACTTTAAACCCAGCCTCTTTCCAATCAGTTATATCATCTCCCATCTCCAGCACTCAATCTTATTGGCGCATGCGCAAAACTATGCTTATGTGTATTTAGACGCGCCATCAAATATAAACATAATTCTAAGAGATAAACATTGATAAGTCACGAGTCGGCGCTCGTGATTATTAAAATGATAGAAATCAATTAAATCAACAATTTTGATTGATTGATAGACAGTTAAGTATACAAAAAGGTAATTTAAAATAATAAGCCTTCATGGACTTCATGAAAGTCCAATGTTTAAAAAGTCCAACAAATCTGTAGGTGTAAGAAAAAGAGAACCATATGACCTTTAGGCACCTTTTTTGATCACGATTAAGAAAGAACATGTTTTTAATTTACAACGTCAATATCCGGTTTTTTAACACACGATTGTTAGATTTTTTCAAATCATAAAACTAACCCTAACCCTAACCCTAACCCTAACCCCTAACCCTAACCCTTAACAAAGAGCCGAATATTGACGGTGTAATTGAAAAAGAAAACCATATGACCTTTAGGGACCCGTTTTGATCGCAATTAAGAAAGGACATGCTTTTCATTTACACCGTCAATATCCGGTTGTTTTAATAGACAATTTTTAGATTTTTTTCAAATCATAAAACTAACCCCTAACCCTAACCCTAACCTCTAACCCTAACCCCTAACAAACAACCGAATATTGACGGTATAATTGAAAAAGAGAACCATATGACCTTTAGGCACCCTTTTTTGATGTCGATTAAGAAAGGACATGTTTTTCATTTACACCGGCAATATCCGGTTGTTTTAATAGATGATTTTTAGATTTTTTTCAAATCATAAAACTAACCCCTAACCCTAACCCTAACTCCTAACCCCTAACAAACAACCGAATATTGACGGTGTAAATGAAAAACATGTCCTTTCTTAATCGAGAACAAACAGGGTGCCTAAAGGTAATATGGTCCGAAAAAGATAATAGATGCATATGAAGTCGGTTGAAAAAACATTGATATTGATGATTTCAAATATTTCAATTTACAAAATTTTGAATTAATGGCAACAAATTATAATATAACGAAAACCAGACATAAGGAATCTTAATAAGAAATAAGTATGATTAAAAATACTGACATTGAAATCTTGTCTAACAACAGAGAACATTTAACATGATGGCTCCCGATTACGACAGGAGGGTTCCCGATTACGACAAGAAAGTTCCTGAGTCCGAAAAGAATTTTCCCGAGTCCGAAAAGAAGGTTCCCGAGTCCGACAAGAAATACCTGAAGAAGGCCGGAGAGCATATCGACCAAAACGTTGTACAGATAACAATGAAGATGAGGACAATAGTCCAAATAACGCAGATAATAGTAATCATCTGAAAAATTCAGAGAAATAACATTTAACAAATTTTTAGATTAACGTTTACTACATTACTCGTTTGACCGATAGAATTAACAAAAAAATTTAATTTAAAAAGTGTTCAATAAAATGCGTTAATAAAGAAAATAAGTTGTTTGTTAACAAACATGGAGTCTGTCTCGTGGGTACCACCAAAATACGTCACGTAATCAGTTTAGGCCATATTGAAGGAAGAAACGTAAATATTTTGAACTTTTTCTTTTAAATCTCGCAAAAAAGAAATAACAAACGTATACAGTTGTTACAAAGAAATACATTTAATTCAGAGATCAAATTATCCGACTGGGGAAAGATTACTCGCCGTTATCTTGAAAAAGAAGTAAAACAGTCCGTTTTTTTACAGCACGGCTAGTTTCTTTATTGATATCTTTTAGCGAAATTCTGTATTTATGGTTCTCTTACTAAAAAGCGCTCGCATCATAGCTTATAAAGATCTTCTGATATAATTATTCAGACTCTAAAAATATAATTATTCAGACTAGTGAAAAAAATGTGAACATTGTTTTTAGTCGGTTCATTTTTTGATATTTCATAAAATAAAAGAGGGCGTAGACCTCGTAAAAATATTTCCCCTAATATATTTTAGGAAAAAAATATTTCAGTCATATTTTCATCAAAATATAAGTAATTGTGAAAATTTTCCCTGAAAATCGAACCATTAATTGATTTTTCATAGAATTTTTAAAAAAGCCTCTAGTCATAACTTGTTTTTGGCTACGTTAAATTTTAATTCATTGTATTAAATATATGGGGGTAAATTTCACAGGGAAAATTGGTGGTACCTCATCATCATCATCATCATCATGTCGCGCTGTTGGCACGGATATCCATGACAATCTCTCTCCATCCGTTCCTATCGCTCATCATTCTCGAGAGGTCCTCTGTGCAGTATCCTGTATCCGCACAGAGCTGATCAATATACGTCTTCGCTGGTCGGCCCACACTGGCGTGCCCATGTGTTGGCTTCCACAGGAGGACGTCGCTTATGAATTCGTCCTTGCTTCTCCAGCAGTGCCCCGCGTGTCTTGTCCGTCTTACTCGGATGGTTTGGGTGATATGTGACAGGTGGCCGTATAGCTGCTTTCTCGTTGGATGCTGTTTTCACATCTTATTCAGGATCACCCGCAGCATTCTTGTGCAGCTCTCATTTAGTTTATTCTCAAGTCGCTTCGTTAGGGTCCATGTGGTGCAGCCATACAGCAGCACTGATACGACAACGGCTACTGTCCCGCTACTTTTCGACCATCCGCTTTTGGCTAAACACAAGACAGTACAGGTGCATAACTCTTCCCTCTTCACCATTACCTAGCTCTGTCTGGCTTTGTCTTGATTCCTAAACTTAAAATACATCTTCCGCCCTGTCGTCTGGGGCGTTAGAATACACCGACTGCACCTCTGCAGAGGGGTAAGACTGGCCGTGGGTGGCGACCCGTGATGCTTAAGGATAGAGCCCAGGTGGATGAGCAGTTCATGACATGCAATACTCCACTTTGGCCCTACCTTGGGCTAGACGGGCGGTCGGAGAGGCCCCCTCCGATCAATCGGCTGGTCACGTTAAGCCCTAGCACCTATATGATTTTATCAACCCTATTGCCCTTATGGCAAGCCCCAACCCCTTTTTATCATATGGGTGCTTGAAGGCGGTGGCTGCAGGTCTACATGTCCAGGGAATGACGTTAAACTCTATCTGATGGTGAGGTTCCAGTTTTGAAGGTTTGGGTAATGTGGAGCACCCCTTCATCACCATTGCTCCCTAGTCCACTCTGACCCGGAGTGGTAGTACCTGTTAGGGTCCCATCTATGGGTTAAATAGAAAAAATGCATTTATAAAAAAATGTATTATCCATTAAGAATTGATTTATTTCAAAACTTCATTAAATGACCCACTGAGGTTGATATGCCGTAAAACAAAACAAACCAAACTTAAAATTCATCTTAACTAGAAGATCCTAGTACGTGCAGGGTATTAAAAGAAATATCGATGGCTGAATTTTACTTTCTAAAATCAACGTTGCAGAAATGATCACTGGCAATTTGTTCACTTTGTATAAGTAGACTGAATCCCCCTGTGTGTTGTCTGAATGGACTGGTCTGCCCTTGAGAGAATGGGCATAAATAAAGAGCCGAGACGTGGTCATTGGTAATTCTTTGACCGACGTTTGAACTGCTGACCTCGTCTTCTGTATTTTATACACTTCTTTACGAAGTTTTTGAAAACATGGTGAACTATTTAATTTCCTTCCACTTTACAAAGTTTGAGAGCAGCTTCAGTGACGTTGAGACCCAGTGTTGTATACCCACATCTAATATCGGGTATATAAACGGTGAGTGAGAGAGTTCTTAGATGATAGAGAGAGAGAGAGAGAGAGAGAGAGAGAAGAGAGAGAGAGAGAGAGTTTAGAGACGTACTTGTGTTGTATAGCCGACTACTGTACTTCAATAAAACCACAGATACGTATATATAAAAATAGGACCCGTCTTTATTTTCTTCAGTGTGTGGGTAGTGAGGGGCGACGAGTGTTCACAATGAAAATGCCGGGTTGCTGGCGAAGAGCCCAGTGTTCACAATGAACTGCCCGAGAGGGTTGATGGCGACGGAAGGCGACGAGGTTACGCTCACTACTGCTCGCTGGGGACTGACTTCACCCTTTATCCGCTAGGCCTTTATATACAATAAATATGCCTACGCATTTTTATTTTGATCTCATAACGGACATTTGTTATATATTTCTTTATCTTTCTCTCCGCCGCTTCACCGGAAGAAGTGTCTTCCGTTTTCCTTTTTTCTGTTATCTATTTCTTCATCTTCTCCCTACTTCTTCCGTTCTCCTTTTTTTTAAATATATTTTTATCTTTCTCTTTGTTTTTTGCCGGAAGCTTCCTCTTCCGTTGCATGATAATGCAACAGAAAGATGTTTCCTTTCTTTCCACTTTACAAATTTTGAGAACAGTTTCAGTGACGTTAAGACAAAGTGTTGTATACCCACATCTAACATCGGGTATATGAACGGTGAGTGAGAGAGTTCTCGGATGATAGAGAGACATATTAGAGAGAGAGAGAGAGGGAGGAGACAGACAGACAGAGACAGAGACAGAGACAGAGGCAGAGACAGGCAGAGAGACATAAAGAAAAGTAGATTAATCGAGGCTGGCAGTTTAGTATTTGTTGACCGTGTCACGATGACAGGAATAGATACAATTCATTGTATAAAATCCTCACTCTGAATTGTAAATCTTTTAGTCAGAATCTGGACGGCCAAGAACGAAGTTTGTCACAGGCCCACGGGGAATTCGGGATTGCTGAAGTAAGAAAAATGCCACTAGAATAAATAAGACTTTGCCGCTAAGAATGATTCTATAAAAAAATTAAGTCCAGGGCATAAATCAATTATATATTTAAAAATAATTGTTTTAAACATGATTAAAAAATAAAACAAGATAATAAAAAATGAAATGTAATAAAAAGCATTTGAAAAATACAAACAATAATAATAAAGATGAAAAATACAATGAAAAATAATGAACAACAAAAATATATAAAGAATAAAAGTTAATAAAACAAATATATAGAAAAAGAATTCCATTTATCTATATAAGAATATATGATAAAGAAGATGACTTAGCGTAGAATAGACTACAATAGCTCAGTCGGTAAAGCGTTCGGCTAGAAACCACAAGGTTCCTAGTTCGATACCGGTCCTCGCCAACTCAGCGTTATGAGTAGCACAGGGATCTGTGCGGTAAAGTAAGGAGCTGATGGTAGGTGTGGCGCTCCACCTCAGATGCTAAGATAATCTCCTTGGTCTAGCGCTAGTGAAAAGGGGATAGACTCCCTCGCTGACTGGCTGACACAGACATTAGGCCGCCCCGACGACTTTACTTACTTTAGTACTGATACGCCTGCAGATTTCAAGAATTTTTGTTTTATTTCATCAGAGAGAACAGTTTCCCCTATGGCGTTACACTGTTAATTGTTAACTGTTAAACTGCCCACGCTTTACCAATGCGTATATTGACATAACTTTTAGTAGATGAGATATTGCTACCGAAGTATATGAATTGGTCTTCTTGCAGTATCGTTATAATTTTAGTCTCATATTATCCTTCATCCTTCTAATTCTAGTTGATTTTATCAGATTTCCAAAGCGCACTGGTGTAGAAGTGAAGACCTGAATGAATTGTGTTAAAAAGAAACGAGTAGAATTAAGATAAAGAACAATACTGCTCTAAAATTCTAATTATAATGATTGACAGATCTTCATCTAAGAATAATTTCTGTAGAATCTATCCGACATATTTTCTGTTTTTTTTTTTTTTGGTTTGTTTTGTTTTACAGCATATCAACCTCAGTTGGGTCATTTAATGCATAAAGTTTTGAAATAAAGCAATTCTTAATGGATAATACAATTTTGTTTATAAATACATTTTTCTATTTAACCCATAGATGGGACCCTAACAGGTACTACCACTCCGGGTCAGAGTGGACCTGGGAGCAATGGTGATGAAGGGGTACTCCACATTCCCCAAACCTCCAGAACTGGAACCTCACCATCAGATAGAGTTTAACGTCATTCCCAGGACATGTAGACCCGCATCCACCGTTTTCTAGCACCCATATGATTGAATGAATTGTGTTGAAAAGAAACGAGGAGAATTGAGATAAAGAACAATACTGCTCTAAAATTCTAATTATAATGATTGACAGATCTTCATCTAAGAATAATTTCTGTAGAATCTATTCGACATATTTTCGGGTTATTGGAGCGCCTGATGCACTCATTTTAACGTTTTTCTGCCCGTCCAACGGCTTCCTGTCTAATCGTATGGACAACTTGATTGTTTCGCTGTCAAATTCTCCAGTTTTCTACGCAATATGTTCGTATTTCTTTTTTCGCTGGCTTCTACCCCAAAAGTATTACCGGCTCCAGCCTTGATGTCCAATAATTCTCGCATTCCATCCTGCATGCGTTCGCAATATTCTGGTGTTCTATTAATTAAAAGACTTTCAGGACCTGAAACTCTTTCAACGGATACTAGATCACGTTTGAAGCGTGGATATCACAATTTTATATATATATATATATATATATATATATATATATATATATATATATATAAGATTTTTGTCACTCTACGCCCCCTTACCTCATATGGTAGAGACGTATCAGTATCATTGACAGATTAATTTCGCAAGGATTGCCCCGTGCTGTATCGTGGCCGAGGCAGTATGGTTTCTGACTATCCTGCTGAAGTCCCGGTTTCGATTTCTGTAGGAGGGAAATCGTTAGTATACATCGCTGAGGAGACTTAATAAAGTTGAAACAGTCTGTACGATGTTCTACACACGGAATAATTCTTTACCGAAATTCACTTGTGATTATCATTTTCTATAATTATCGAATTTCATGCGATATACGCATTGTAATTGCCTTCAAGCAAAAATATAAATGATAATATATATATATATATATATATATTATATATATATATATATGTATGTGTGTGTGTGTGTGTGTGTAATGGGAATGACTTACCAGTAAAAATATTGGGTTGGTCTCAAATTTTGATTGGTATAAGTGTTACTCGGATAAGTCAGCGTTATAAAGAATATAAAGTGCTCAATATATATATATATATATATATATATAAGTAAGTAAAGTCGTTGGGTTGGCCTAAAGTCGGTATCAACCAGTCAGCGAGGGGGTCTATCCCCTTTTCAATAACGCTAGACCAAGGAGATCGTTTTGGCGTCTGAGGTGGAGTGCCACACCTACCATCAGCTCCTTACTTTACCGCACAGATTCCTGTGCTACTCATACGCTGAGTTGGCGAGGACCGGTATCGAACTAGGAACTTTGTGGTTTCTAACCGAACGCTCTACCGACTGAGCTAAAATGTGTGTGTATGTGTGTGTGTGTGTGTGTGTGTGTACATATAGCTATATATAAGTAAATCCGACAGTCTGCAGGAAATAGACAAAACAAAGTATCGCCCAAAACATGAACTATTATCTGATATATATATATATATATATATATATATATATATATATATATATATCGACGAATATTTTTTTGTTTAAACATGTTTGTTTGAATACCACGGAATATTTCTTTTTAATGATTTTCAATTGCTTACTTTAAGCCCCAGTGTGATTTTTCTTATATACGGGTCCAAGGTCCAAGTAAAATAAAGTGCCCCATATGTTTCTCCCAAGCGCTTTCGACCACGTCCATAAACGTCTTCAGGAAGGTTATTTATTGCTGTTGTTCTTCTTATTTTGTTCTATCAGTGTCATTCGCTTCAGGAGCAATATTCCGTTGTATCTGACCATTACTGTTTATATACTTGGCAGACGAAAATTCAGTCTGGTTTCGCTCCCGGCTAGAGGTAGCTGCTAAAAAAAGTCGAGCCGCACTGATGAGACGTCAACGTCGAAACACGTGTCTGTGGAGGACTGATATGTATGCTCACAATTTTCCTGGTAGAGTACTGTAGGGGAGACATTAGTTGAAATTTCACCTTTTAGCGTAAGGCATTTACTCGCCTATTGTTTATAGACTTGAGTTCTCTGGTGATTGTAAAAACATACATCCTGTAAGTATGTATCGATTAATTGTTCGCCTCTGACTGACAGTCACTGACGGCCGTAAGGGTAAGGAGCTTGGCAGATGAAAATTCTGTCGGGTTTCGCTCCCGGCTAGAGGTAGCGGAAAAAGATGGTGGCTTAAAGATATTTATATATCATGAATTAAAATTCGCGGGACATTCGGCCCTGTTGTATACCCTTTCTTAAAATCTTATCTATGGTCGTATTTTCTTCTGGCCGGCTTTGCTATTTCTTCATCTATCTTGGTCTGGTCTCTTCTAAGGTCTGAACTTTCTTGGGGACTTCGGGTCTGGTTTCTGTTAGGGTTTTCTCCTTATCAGAAGCCCTGTGTCATTGTTAGTTTTTAGGTAATAAACACAAGACTTCGATTTACTTTGATGTTACTTTATTTTCAATCCCCAACCCAGACATCTGCGCATCTTACGAGCTCGGCTCCTACATTCTAACTGACTGACTGACTGACTTACAATCTAAACCGGAAGAGTGAGTCCTCTCTACCGGTTCTCACGGTATCCACCGGAAGGTTAGGACTGAGGTCAAGCCTTGTCACTCATCCTTCAAGGCCGTGAGCTGTAGCTTATAAGGGCCATTTTGATTTCTACACTATTGCCATAAATATTAGGTGTGTAATAATTATGTAACTGCCCATCATGTGATGTAACGGGAAGTTAACTAGGCTAGTGAGTTCAATTCTCACTGGACTTTCCTTTTTATTATTCCACTCGGTAAAGCAGAAATTAACAATACAAATATTTTATCTGTTTGTCCAGGCGTCGTGTTTAAATGTTATCCAGCAAATAGATCTGTTTAAAATACTTTCGTATTCGCCTGCATCGTGTGAACGTAAAGAAACAATTACAGAACAATTATGAACATTACGTGCAGTGTACGCTATTCCCTAACCTCTCTGCATAAGATAACCCGAGACTGGTTGACATGACATTAAAATCAGTCAGTCACTCAATCAAACAACCAATCGTTCCGCCACAGGTATGGTGTTGCACGTGGTCAATTTTTAACTAAATTCGGATAGAATTCAAAGTTTTCCCTCGCCTACACTGGTTGCCTAACTAAGGCTAAAAATCACATACTCCCCTACTATTTACTCATAACTGCGGAGTGGATAAATATATTAATGCATTTCCACAATACAATAGCTTGAAGCCAAACGTAAGCAGCCTCGACCAGGATTTGAACTCGCCAGTTATCTTTTCTACGACAATAACCGTTACACTGAGCACCACTAAAGTTCCTATATTTGTATATGCCTTTTAGGTCTTTTACGCTTTTGAAAACAACGATTCGGCTTTCCTTATGTTAATATTTCCCTCTAGCTGATTCTTTACCAACCAAGCACACAAATTCGTATCTTCAGATTAAAACTTTGAAACCCTTCCGATCCTATTATTTTTCTTTATATCATTAATTTTGGACCAAACCATCCGAGTAAGGCAAGACACACCGGACATTGCCGGAGAAGCAAGGACGAACCAGTTGCTAAATTGCGCTTAGGAAAATGGCCTTGTGTCAAATCCTGCTCGTGCGGAGGGGTTACTAAATATATATATATATACAACAAAATATTCCAACATGCCTGCTCGTATCTAAACTAAAACTATCTCACGCCTGTAATCGTGCACAGCCGGAGGGGTCAAGACGGGGTTATCATAAATAGATCATAACCCTAACGGTTATCTTAACTCCCTCCGATTTTAGATCTAACGAATTCTTATTCAAAATATTCTTACGACAGTACGTACATAATTCATAGACTATCCATGAATTATGTACCATAGGGAAAAGTAAAAGTAAAGTCGTCGGGGTGGCCTGAAGTCGGTGTCAGCCAGACAACAAGAGAGAGTCTATCCCCTTTTCACTGGCTCTAGACCAAGGAGATTCTTTTTTAGCCTGAGGTGGAGCTAAATTGCACTTAGGAAATTGACCTTGTGTCGCATCCTTCTCGTGCGGAGGTGTTGGTAAATATATTTATATAATTGGACTCTCCCGTCGATTTTCGACGTATGAGGGTTCATACACACAATGAACATCCACACAGTGAATTGTTTATAGTGGTGAAGGCTTGTGTTGGGCCATCCACACTTTTTGGCACAGTCGATAGGAAAGAATTGGTGCATCAAGGGTTGCCACAAACCCAATCAACGACCGACCTCAGGAATTTTGAATTCAGAGTTATCCCTCTCCTAGACTGGTTACCTACCCAAGGCTGAAGAGCCTAGTCTGCCCTACTATTTAACCCATAGCTGGAGGGAGAATATATGGATTCATACTATTCCCAAGTGTATTAGCGCTATGTGAAATGCCAACAGCTTCGTCTAGGAATTGAACTCGAATAGACGAGTCCATTTTCCACGACTCTAACCCCCTAGCTCACGCACCTCCACGCCTATATTTATATATATATATAAGTCTTATTGATCTCATCTTCAAGAGTAATGGTCAAGCTACGGAGACTTAGGACCGTTGTTGGGATTCTTGGCAATTTCTCTGGCTTCATCTCTCTTTTTTTTTTTCAGGCTTCTGCACACGTAGCAACACAGAGAGTGTATTCAACATCTTAAGCCAAATGGCCGGCTATAAAGTTTTATTGCCAAAATCTGTCGCATTTTACATTTGTATCCAGTCATATCAATTTGAAAACCAACCCTCCGATGTAGTTTTGGTTACATAGACAGACACCAAATCTCCATTATAATAAGATATACAGTAGCAAAATTTTGCAAAAATGTTTAACAGATAATCAAGTTCCACAAGTGAAATTCCACCTTTAATGAAGAGATCAATGAAAAGACTGATTTCATGAGGTGTCCTACCTGGTTTTGAAAATATTTTATGGTTGATAATTCTATTCCAAAATTATAATCACTACAGTTAGGGGGGGGTGGAGGTTAAAAGGTAAATGGGGAAAAAAATAGGTTAAGTAGAATAAAAGTTTTACTTAATTTTTTTAATATATATATATATATTACTTTAAATTAGAAAAAAAAAAGATGATCAAAGTGTAATTTGGCAGTTCAGTAGATTATTTGCAGAAAGATAATCTAAATGACAAAACAGATCTGATTGTAAAGAGTCAATATAAATAATTAATAGCTTTCCATTCAACCGTTTGGTTAGAGGTCTTCTTTGACATACGAGGCGTGATAAAAATATTGAGGCTAAAACCCTTTTAACATATGGAAATCTAAAATTCTAATGAAGGGATCAACACAACTGAGTTTAATGGTTAAAGTCACGGGAAATGGACTCGTCGCCCCGAGTTCAAATCCTGGACGTGGTAATTGCATTTCATTTAGCGCTAATACCTATGGGAAAGGTATGAATTCTACTGTCCCTCCAATTAAGGGCACATAGTAGGGCAGACTGGGCTCTTTAACCTTGGTTAGGCAACCGGTCTAGGGGAAGGAAAACTCTGAATTAAAACCTGTTGAACGCCGCTTAAGAAATTGACCATGTGTCGCATCCTGCTCGTGCGGAAGGGTTGGTATATATATATATATATATATATATATATACACAAACACACACACATACAAGCACACACACACACACACACACACACACACACACACACACACATATATATATATATATATATATATATATATTATGTATGCCATAAAAGTACCGAGAAATGAACAATGAATGTTAATTTTTTTCAAAATACAAGGTGTGTCATAAAAGTATCGATATTGAAGCTGTATTTACCAAGATAGAAATGAACAATGAATGAACACTCATGTTTTCAGAATACAAGGTGTGTGTCATAAAGTATCGATATTGAAGCTGTATTTACCAAGATAAAAATGAGCAATGATTGGAACGTTGATTTTTTTCAGAATACAAGGTGTGTCATAAAAGTACAAAAAATCTCAATACTTTTTTGACACACCTTGTATATATTGTGTGTTAACAAAATCTTCAAAAGTTCTTGTAGAATAAATTTGGTTTTGACAAAAAAAAAAAAGGATTCCGTCTACAATTCCGTGTTTGAAGAGTTTGAAATAGAATTTTAGCTGATTTCAAACAACCTAATGATAATCCAGTGGTAGTGAAGCCGGTGGGTGGCCTGTTGTCGGCATCAGCCTGACAAAGAGGGAGTCTATCTCCTTTTTGCTGGCGCTAGACAAGGGGGCTTGTTTTTTTTTGTTTTTTTTTTAGTGGAGCGCCTCAGCTATCTTTAGCTCCTCATTTTACCGCAGAGATCAGATTACCCAAGCTGTTCTATTTATGCATTGAGTTGGCTGAAACCGGTACCGAACCAGAAACCTTGCGATTCCTACGTTAATGCTCTACTGACTGAGCTAAACCGACCCTAATGTTTTCATAAAAGATCCTGTGAAAAAATGACTTTATTTATGCAATATATATAGAAAGAGGGAGAGAGAGAGGGGGAAAGAGGGAGAGAGAGAAAGAGAGAGAGAGGGGGAGAGGGAGAAGAGAAAAAGAGAAATAAAGAGAGGGAGAGAGAGAAAGAGATAGAGGGAGAGAGAGAGAGGGAGAGAGAGGGGGAGAGGGAGAGGAGAGAGGGAAAAGAGAGAAATAGAGAGAGGGGGTAGATAGAGGGGGAAAGAGAGAGGGAGAAAAAGAGAGAAAGAGAGAGAGGGAGAGGGGAGAGAGAGAGAAGAGAGAGGGAGGGGAAGAGTGAGAGAGAGAAAGAGAGAAAGAGAGAGAGAGGGCTAGAAGAGAGAGAGAACGAGAGAGAGAGAAGAGAGAGAGGAGAGAGAGAAAGAGAGGAGAGAGAGAGAGAGAGAGAGAGAGAGAGAGAGAGAGAAAGAGAGAGAGAGAGAGAGAGAGAGAGAGAGAGAGAGGGGTGATAGATAGAGAGGGTGGAGAGAGAGAGAGAGAGAGAAACGGTCGGTATATCTAATTTCAATGTCTTGTAGTTTTAATCTTATTCATGCCGATATGAATTAGATTATCAATTATTCCACTATGTCATGCTACCCCTCTCCCCCTCTCTCTCTTTCTTACTCTCTCTCTCACACACACTCTCTCTCCCCCCTCCCCTCTCTCTCTCTCTCTCCCCCCCCTTTCTCTCTCTCAACGTTCCTGGCATCCAACCGTGCAAAGGCTTTGCTATGTGTTATTACTTGTTTTCGTCATGTGAAGGTAGAGGGAAGGTTTTATAATTATGTTGACCTGGAACAAGGCAGATAAAAATGAATCGATATTATAAAACAATACTGTTGTTCATTAAGCACCATCAGCAGTTGAGATAACACAAAACTAGACTAGACGACTCATAAAGTCGTTTAGGTTCCTGTCGTAAAACAGATCAGGGAGGGTACCAATGTTTCTCATTAGGAATGAGTGAAGGATTCTCATTAGTTGCATTTCAGAGTCATCTCCGTTATATTGAAAATTTAGATAATTTTTTTTTAAAATGCCACTCATTGCGAATTCTGATTCCACAAAATTATATTTCAGTGAGGTGCTCGGTGCGTAACGGTTATAGAGTTCACTTTGCTCTTTGCATTTCATATAGCACATATACGCAATAAGGTTGACAAATTACCGCATATTAAAACTTAATGGACATAGGAATAACAGCAATGAAGGTGTACTCCATACTCACCGGATCTTTAGAAGTGGAGTCTCACCCTTAGATGCAGTTTAGTTTCACATCCAGGACGTCTATTTTCAGGGGGGTTATAATCACCTCTGTAAGGTATACAGTCAGCATATTCTAAATTCTGTATTTGTTCGTTTACTCGAAAGCTTTGTGAAATCATAGTATTTGCAGCTTAGATCGAACTTAACGGACCTAAATTCCACCACACCGAAAGAAAAAAAAACATATAAAAAATCAGGGAATTAACCGAATGTAATGAAATTTTCAGTGTTGATTTATTAATGAATAAAAGATATAATGCATTAGTTATTTTATTAAAAAAACTTTACATTTTTTCAGATCAGTTAACTTTGAACCACGTATCTTTGAACTACGTATCTTTGAACCAGTATTTTTGAACCACGTATCTTGAACTACGTATCTTTGAAATTTTGACCACGTATCTTTGAACTACGTATCTTTGAACCACGTATCTTTGAACACGTTATTTTTGAACCACGTATCTTTGAACCAACGTATCTTTGAACCACATATTTTGAACCACGCATTTTTGAGCACGTATCTTTGAACCACGTATCTTTGAACCACGTATTTTTGAACCACGTATCTTTGAAACCACGTATTTTGAACCACGTATCTTTGAACTACGTATCTTTGAACCACGTATCTTTGAATACGTATCTTGACACGTATCTTTTGAACGACGTATCTTGAATCCACGTATCTTTGAACCACCCACGTATCTTTGAACCACGTATTTTTGAACCACGTATCTTGTAACCACGTATCTTTGAACCACGTATCTTTGAGCAAGTTGAGGATGTGTCAAAGTTGGAATCTTACAGACGCTGAGAATCAAAGAGTCGTTATAATCAGTGACAAATTAACAGGAGTTACATATTAAGCACTTAAGCACAGTTGCCACATTAAAATTTGTAGTGTCCTTAAAAGTCGAGTAGAAATACCAATCAACAATCGTAGATAAAACTCATTTTTATCTATGAACCCATAACAGGTACTACCGTTCCCCTAGAGGTAGAGAATCACTCTCATGTTACGTTCATATTTATATTTCTTGTGTGCTTGATTGTTCAGAGGTTTTTGTTTTTGCACACGGTTATGTCGAATAAGAATTACTTTTAAACAAATCTATTCGAGTTATTAATAGGACCCTAACAGGCAATACAAATCAGAGTGGATCTGGGAGTAATGGCAATGAAGGGTTACGCCATCGCTCCCCAAATCTCCAGAAAGAGAGCCTTATTCTTTATTCTTGCTCACATCAGAAACCGTTATTTTAAAGTAAACAATATGAAAAATCTGTTTGAAAATGTCAACATGGAGGATATTCTCTCTTTTTTGAGGGAAATAAAATTACCTCAAAAGAGCCATACACATTGGTCATACAAGACTAACACACTCCTATATACTCAAACAAGAATAACAACTACAATGTAGAACATGTCAAACACCTTTGACAGTTAAACACTTATTCATGGAATACAGGTTTTTTGCTCACATCAGAAACCGTTATTTTAAAGCAAACAATATGAAAGATCTGTTTGAAAATGTCAACATGGAGGATATTCTCTCTTTTTTGAGGGAAATAAAATTATACCATAGAATATAGACATGAAACAAATCAATACCATACAACATAATCCCCAATCATGCTAACACATTGTTAAAACCAATTACTAAAAAGTATAAATATAAATATACGATATGTATAACTCCCGAACCGTTAGGCATGACATAACTCCAGACGGGTTGATATGCCGTTAAAATCAATAAACAAACAAAACAAACAAACTAAATTCCAGGTTTTATTTTGAATGTTGAATTTTTGAAAAAAATATTATTATTTACTCAGTGATCTAGGGATATTTATACTCTTCTATCTAGAGACATTTGAACCAAGTCACCACATTTTCAGCTGGGTATTTTGCCCCTTCTAGATCAATCCTTATCCTCGGAGACTTTTTCAAACAAGGACACATCTATTTTCAGTTTACATCATTGTTCTTGAAATATCAACATCCTCGTCTCCACACTTTCTCTTCCTTTCTCCGTTTGGCATCGCTAAAAAAAAACTTTAACCGGAAACCCCTGTGTTCCAGCCATTTCTCGACATTTGATTTCTTTCCCATTGTCTTAATTCTTTGCCATTGTTATGTGGTTAATTCACCTTCCGGTTGTCACCTCTTACAATGAGTGTATATGGGGGAGGGCTTCCCAGGAATTAATTTCTTCTATTGTTTAAAACCACCTGTTTTTTTCTGTATTGACACAGAAAGTGGAACCGATTAAATCGGTCAGTATTAACGATCGATTATTGGCGTCAGCTTGCAAAAGCTTTCATTAAGAACTTTTTCTCTAAACGCTGAAAAGTTCTTGGGGGCAACCAAAAGGGAGATTACTTTTTTTTCTTCTTTCCTAAAATAGATTCATCTGAGATAATGAAGGTTTTACGAGCTGATTAAAACGCACTGATAACCCTCACTTCGGGGCGGGGTCAGGTGGCTTCGGCCACTGGATCACTATGATAAATAAGCGGCGTGATCCCGGGGGGGGGGGGCGGGTATATCTCTCAAAGATTTAAAATCCTCCTGGATTTAAAGGGACAGGGCTGGGTTTATTGCACAGTTCCGGAGCCGCTCTCCCTTAAGGCTGAACGTCGACGGGATCTACGCTTTTTTTTTTGGCACCTACACTCCCAGGAGCTTCGACTCGTGAGTGGTCCCACATTAAAAAAAAAATTGTGTCATACCCGCATAGGTGGGATGCAAGGTAAATACCACGAAGTTTTTCCGAGCTTGAAATGATCTTCAGTATACGAGAGCTATTCAACAATTATCCACACACTTTTTTCATGGATAATTTGATAGGTAGAACCATAACTAATCTGCAGAGAACTCACCGGCTTGCCATAACCATCTCTCAAGAGTGCTAAATCTTCTCATCAGCAATGCAGGTTGACGGGCGCCCAGCTCTGTCTTCATGCATCACGCTTGTCCGGCTAATTTTAAACTTCTCAATCCATTGCATTTTCCGCGTATGTGCGCGCGCATGTGTGTATGTGAGTATGAGTGTGTGCGTGCGTTCGTGTATGGTCAGTTTTACACACAAGTGTATTTATTTGCATATTTTGGGAGTTCGTCTTGATCCATACATGTGTAAACGCGGACTTTATGTAACGTCTGTCGTCGTAAAAAACGGAATCGGAGATCCAAGTTTAAACCCTGAACGAAGCTGTAAGCGATTCACTTCGCGCCCGCTAATCCTCTCAACTATGAGTAAATAATAGGACAGAGAGGGTTAAAAGCTTGATCAAGCAACCAAAAAAATGTCTTGTTAATTTAATTAATTGCAATGGCCAAATCAGCCCAGGAAAAAGAATCCCTTAGTCAGAAGAAACCAGCCCTTAGTTAAGAAGAAGAAGCTAGAAGAATTCAACTAGACAGGAACATGGCAACTAGAAGCAGTAATGAAGTTAGCAAGAAGAGAGTAAGATCTTCTCTCCAAGTAAGTCTCTAATTTGTCTCATTCTATAATATATCTTTCTATCTCTGAAGGAACTCTTATTTCTGAGAACTCTCACTCTCACTAATTATATGTGATGTCAATATGGGTATACAATATTACCACAGGGTTTTCTTGATTTGGTAAGGCAATCAGACCAGGAGAAGAAAAACTCTGAATTCAAACCAGCATATCCCACTTAAAAATTGACCTTGTGTCATATTCTGCAAGTGGTGGGTGGGTTGGATAAATACATACATGTGAGCATGTTTGTAATGTTAATTTATGTCAAATATTATTATTATTATTATTATTATTATTATTATTATTATTATTATTATTATTATTATTATTCACTCCTTTGGGGTTTTCTCATCAGCATTAGCTGACGGTCTTTCACTGGAGTCTGAGTGACAGCTAGTCTCCCCAGGTCTCCGGGACTCTTCTGGGTATTCTGGCAGATTGCAGCAGTGCAGTATTCTGGGTGGTCTCAATTTTTCCTCTGATGTCCAGATTTTCCAATCCCTTTCACAATCCCTTTGCGTCCGTTCCAAGTGCACCAATTACAATTGGTATCACGTTGACTTTCATATTCCATAACTTGTTTAGTTCTCTGGCAAGGTATTTGTCCATTTTTTCATTTTCCTCAATATTATTATTATTATATTAATATTATTATTATTTCATTTTCCTCAATATTATTATTATTATTATTATTATTATTATTATTATTATTATTATTCAGTCCTTTTGAGTTTTTACATCAGCATTAGCTGATGGTCTTTCACTGGAGTCCAAGTGACAGCAAGTCTCATCAGGTCTTCAGGACTCTTCTGAGTATTCTGGCAGATTGCAGCCGTGCAATATTCTGGATGGTCTTAATCTTTCCTCTGATTTCCAAACATTCCAGACTCTTTTCCAATCCTTTTAGGACCGTTCCAAGTGAACCAAGTACAATTGGTATCACTTTGACTTTCATATTCCATAACTTTTTTAGTTCTCTGGCAGGGTCCAAGTATCTGTCCATTTTTTCATTTTCCTTTAGCTTCACCCTGTGATCTGCTGGAACTGCAAAATCCACCAGTTGACAAGTTCTTTCTTTTTTGTTAATCAGCACTAGGTCTGGTCTTCTTGCTATTATTATTATTATTATTATTATTATTATTATTATTATGTTCACTCCTGTGAGTTGTTCACACCAGCGATAGCTAACGGTGTGTCATTGATGTTTGAGTGACAACAAGTCTCCTCGGGTCGCCTGGGTTGTGCGTGGGTATTTGCATGCGTACGTCTGTGTCAGTTGATTGATTTCTTCTAAAAATCTCTTCTATTATTATACATGTGACAAATTCTATTTCCAATGGACTGAATATAATTCTGGTTTCTACACGATTTCAAAAAGAGTCCGACTTACCGCTAGTAATTTCCCTGGGGCCCAGTGGAGTCTTCTCCCCTCCCAACATATTTTCCAATTTTCTTTATTTTTTTTGTTATCTCTTTGTTTTTAAGTATTTTTGTTCATAATAAAGATACAAACTTATGGTTATATGCAAGCAGATCAAAAAAGTAAAAAAAATAAATAAATAAATAAATAAAAATAAATAAAAAATGAATAAATAAAGGAAATGAATTGGTCTTCCTTTTTTTTAACTGAATCGACTGGGTACAGCATTATTGAGGATGTTCATCTTAAGCCCCTCTCGCACCACCCACAGCGACAGGGAGTGAGTTCAGGGTTGTTCGACATGTCAAATCAGAAATTCTGTTCGTTGTGCGTGTTAACATTGATACAGAAAATAAGAAAGGTAAAAAAATTAAAAAATAAAAAACTTGAACAATTTTCAACCTTTAGCGGTAATTCCTAGTTTATAACCCAAGGTAATTCAATGAAGGATAGATTATACTGCCTCTGTCCCAAAATTATTGGTACATTTGCATATCAATTTCATAAACTAGATGTAACAATTATTTTGGGACACTGGTAGTTTGATTTCACTTTTCTGTCTCATAATGATTGTTCCGTTTGTCTATACATATCATACACTTAATGTAACAATAATTATGGGACAGAAGTAATAAAACATACAACCTCTGTTGTATGTTTTATTCTGTTCATTGTGCGTGTTAACATTGATACAGAAAATAAGAAAGGTATAAAAAATAGAAAAAAACTTGAACAGTTTTCAACCTTTAGCGGTAATTCCTAGTGTTGTATACCCTTCTTATTACTTCTTCTATTCTTCTTCTGTTCATCTTCTATCTTAGGTTCTTCTTTTTGGGACTTCTTTTTGGGGACTTCGTCTTGGTGACTTCGTCTTGGTGGTCGCACTTAACTCATTTCTTCTCTTAAATCAGTCTTGTTACCAAGACGTTCATTAATCACAAGACTGTGTTAATTTCTTAAGCTTTTTATTTCCTTAACTATACATTTCATGTAAATAAATATCTGACTAACATAGCGCGCGTATGCAGTGTGAGTTCCAGTTACGGCAGAACATCTCCTCTGCCCGACGTCCAACTGAAAACTGAGGACCAAACCAGGTCCAACGTGACTTCACGTAATTTGGCGGGCTTTCTGTACCATTCCATGGAAAGTCCCGCCCGTGATATGAGCCATCCCTTTAGAATTACAGGGGATTGACAATAATCTTATGCAACTGCATAGATTATGTAACACTAATTTATAACCCAAGGTAATTAAATAAAGGATATATTATACTACCTCTGTCCCCAAATTATTTGTACATTTGTATATCAATTTCATAAACTAGATGTAACAATTGTTTTGGCACACTGGTAGTTTGGTTTCTCTTTTCTGTCTCATAATGATTGTTCCGTTTGTATATAGGGAGATGAGATTTTGGGGAGGGCCACAAAGTACCCGCATTGGGGTGAAGGGGGCCATGTCCAAAAAGGTTGATAAACTCTGTTGTAGACAACTGTTAAAAAGTTTAGTTCTCAATATACTCTTCGGGATAAATTTGACATATTTACATTTGGTAATTTTTCTCCGTAGGTTGGAGGTATTGACGCACTACTCATCATTTGAAAGCTTGGACCGTTATTCATTCATATACGAGATGACAGATAGAATAGATGATTGGAACCCACCAAAATCATGGAAGAGAATAACTTTTATCATGATGATCTGCGGCCATCAAAATAAGGAGATTATGGTTGCTGCCCAATGCTCCATGAACCTTGTAAAAACGATCAGGTATGAACTGGAGAATTGCAATGGAGACTACAAGGCTGTGGCAAGAAGAAAGCAACATAACAGACGATCTGATTGCGTTCGTACAGCAGAACTCCTCGAGAATCTTTAGAAAAAAGGTGTTGAAGGACCCTCAGATGCCTACGTGGAGTTGCTAAACACTGTAAATCAAGCCCTGGATAACAAGGATAGCTATATGTAGGCCATATGTATAGCAGCAATATTCTGCCTCTGGGAAAAGTCAAAAATGGTTGTCTGCGCATGTTTACGACTACACCATTCCAAATGTTTGGCCTCCGAACTCCCCAGATCTTAACCCTATATTATTATGTATGTGGCACTGTTGAGAAAGACACCAATCGTTGTGCCAGTACTACAAAAGGCCAGTTAATCGAGAGCATTAAGGCAGTTTTTGAGACCCTTCCAAGGGAAACTGTAATCAGCTTGCTCCATGTTCTGGAGCAGGATTGAGGCTATGATCGACGCTAATGGCGGTTATATTAAGTTAAACTTATTGACAGTACTGTAATCTCCGTGCCCATTGGATTTCTTTACAATCTATTTAATTTTGTAGTTATCAACCACTTTTTCCTTTTCCTCATGAAACTGTCAAATTTCTTCCGAACACCCTATATATATATATATGTTCTGGAGCAGGATTGAGGCTGTGATCGACGCTAATGGTGGGTAATTTGAGTTAACCTTGTTTTACAGTAGTGTAATTTCTGTGCTTGAATTTCTTTACAATCTATTTAATTTGTAGTTATCAACCACTTTTTCTTTTTCCTCATGAAACTGTCAAATTCTTCCGAACACTATATATATATATATATATGTGTGTTCTGGAGCAGGATTGAGGCTGTGATCGACCTAATGGCGGGTATTTTGAGTTAACCTTGTTTTACAGTAGTGTTATTTTCTGTGCTTGAATTTCTTTACAATCCATTAAATTTCGTAGTGACCAAGCACCTTTTCCTTTTCCTTATGAAACTGTAAAAATCTATCCCGAACAGTCTGTATGCCCCATATTCCTGACTGGGACCCAAACTGGTGGTAAATAACTAAAAATGGCATTTCTTTTTGTGCTGTTGTTACCAACAATAAAATGCTGACAAAAATCCAGAAAGACAACGATTTAAAGCCGTCGTAAATATGTTCCATTCTTGTTTTATTTGATGTACTCATTTGGTATTGTCTCCCTTCAACTTGAACATGAGACACAGCCGATCTGTTTTTATTAACGTCGAGAGGCGACTTCTAACTGGACTCGGGCCGAAAAAGAAGATGGAAGATACACAATCTTTATTGATTCAATTTTTGTGTGCTTTTTTTTTGTTGTTGTTGGTCTTCCTGTCTCTGTCCACTTTATTTAGTTTTATCTTTATTTTTTTTCTTTCTCTCCCTTCTTGTCATCATCAGTAACGGCCTTGTCAGAGGTAACGATCGGGCTAAATATGGTTTTCAACAGCGTTATGTGTTAGAAAATAAAATCGTTCAAAATTTGCCGCAATTTATGGTGTTGACATTTCATCAGAAACCAGTGACAACACAGAAAGAAGACTCCATTTCACTCACTCACTCCGCTCTCTCTCTCTCTCTCTCTCTCTCTCTCTCTCTCTCTCTCTCTCTCTCTCTCTCTCAACCACACACACACACACACACACACACACACACACATACTCTCTTATATTATATATATATATATATATATAGAGAGAGAGAGAGGGGGGGAGAGAGGAGAGGAGGGGAGCGTTTTCTTCATAGGGGTATGATGTGTTTTTAGAAGCTCGGTAAAACGATTTTCTAATGTATTATTTAACAGTTTTTTAACGTAATTTCATCATAACTTATTCTAATTTTTGATTTTTTTTATGTAAACATTAATAGTAAATATAATAATAATAATAATATAATTGTTTTCTTCCCACCTTGTTTTCTAGTTTTTGTTGTTTTTCTGTTGGTCCATATATTACATCTGCTGTTGTTGGCTGCTATAAGTAATCTTTCTTTGCTCTTTTTTGTGTACTCTTCTATATTATTATTATTATTATTATTATTATTTGATGATGATGAGCGTTTTCTTCACAGAGGTATGCCGGGTTTTTAGAAGCTCGGTAAAACGGATTTTCTAATGTATTATTTAACAGTTTTTTAACGTAATTTCATCATAACTTATTTTAATTTTTAATTTTTTTTATTTAAACATTAATAGTAAATATAATAATAATTTCGATTTGTTTTAATTTGATATATTGTAATATTCATGAAATAATTTTAATGTATAATTTTAATACTTTAATGTATAAAAAAATGTAGATTTAATTCTAATATATATCATTCAAACACCGCTCCTTAAACGGTAGCTAACAATGGCCTAAAGGTTAACGGATGAGACAGGCGTAAAGTCAGTCGCGGATAACTTATTATATTCTTCTGTAACCCGGTAGAGCTCTTTAGGAGTGACTTTAATAAACGTTCACTGTCAGCATAACGCAATGATCATCTGTTTACATATTTGATCTCTCTGGTGACCGTAAAGTATATACATAGATGTATGTATAAAAAAACACCGCTCCTTAAACGGCAGCTGGCAATGGTCTAAAGGTTAAATGTTAAAAGGATAAATAAATAAAGAAAAGAAAATGTTGAATGGATAAATAATTTTCTCCAGCTTTCGAACACTTCAAAATTCATTGTATTTTGACCGTTTTAACTTCAAATATCAAACATTTTACCCTGATGGAGGCCGTTTTTCTTTATATCCTTAAATGTTTTATAATTTTCTATTATTATTATTATTATTATTATTATTATTATTATTATTATTATTATTATTATTATTATGTTATATTTGAAATAATGATAAATAGAATACATGTGTACATGAACAAAATCTTGGCCGAAACAAATATTGGTAACTGAAATTCAATTTCAATCCATTCAATTTTTCTTTCCTTTATCTATTTATCCTTTCAACATATTGTCGGATTTATTTCCATTTTCAACTTACACACACACACACACACACACACACACACACACACACACACATATATATATATATATATATATATATATATATATATATATGGGTAATTCCATGACAATTCATCTAGGCCATATCACCCACCCGCTTCAATTTTTCTGAAATTGTGTAAATGTGTAGACTATGTTCAAGTTAGACAATCCTCAAAATTTGATTTTCTAATTCCAATAATTGGTCAAGTTATGTCGATTTTTAGCTCTCCAAATTTGAGGAGAGTCGCCAGAAATGGCGACTTTTGGTAATCTATTTTTATCTCTCAAATGAGTTCTAGAGCTTCCCTACTCCTGAAAATTGGTTTGTAAAAGCATTTTTGCCGGGAAATCCAAAAATGCTATCGAAAAAGTCTGAAAGTCAATCAGTTTTATGTTATTGATGATTATTTATTTTTCATAGCAAGTTCAATATCCGGATGTGGCACTGAATCTCTAACAAAAAATGTTTTCTATTATTATTTCATATCTATTGAACATTATTTGTGCCAAAAAGATAGTTGTTTTTTGTTCAGAACAGAAAGAAAAAGAAGAAGAAGAGAAGAAGAAAAAGAAAGAAGAAGAAGAAGAAGAAGAAGAACAACAAGAACAACAACAACAAAACACAACAATAAAAACAACAAAAGAAGAAAGAACACAACACAATAAAAAGCAAAAAGAAAGAGAAGAAAAACAACAACAACAGAAGAAAGAAGAAGAAAAACAACAACAACAACATAATAATAGAAGAAGAAGAAGAAGAAGAAGAAGAAGAAGAAGAAGAAGAAGAAGAAGAAGAAGAAAAAAGAAGAAGAACAACAACCACAACAACAAAGAGAGAAAGAAGTAAACACAACACAACAAAATAATAGAAGAAGAAAGAAGAGAGAGAAGAGAAGAAGAAAAGAAGAAGAAAAAACCACGAACAACAACGAAAGAAGAAGAAAGAACAACAACAGAAGAAGAAGAAGTAAAACAACAACAACAACACATAATAATAGAAGAAGAAGAAGAAGAAGAGAAGAAGAAGAAGAAGAAAAAAAAAGAAGAAACAACTAACCACAACAACAACAGAAGAAGAAGAAGTAAAACAACAACAACAACATAATAATTAGATAGAAGAAGAAAAAGAAAGAAGAAGAAAGAAGAAAAAAAAGAAGAACAACAACCCACACAACAACAGAAGATAGAAGAAGTAAACAACCAACCAAACTAACAAAAATAACTAATAGAAGAAGAAGAAGAAGAAGAAGAAAAGAAAGAAGAAGAACAACAACCACAACAACAACAGAAGCAAGAAAGAAGTAAAACAACAACAACAACATAATAATAGAAGAGAAGAAGAGAAGAAGAAGAAGCAAGATAGAAGAAGAAAAAGAAGAAAGAACAAACAACCACAACAAACAACAGAAGATAGAAGAAGCTAAAACAACACAACACAACAATAATAATAGAAGAAGAAGAAGAAGAGAACAACAACAACCACAACAACAACAGAAGAAGCACAGGAAGTAAACAAACAACAACACACTAATAATAGAAGAAGAAGAAAGAAGAAGAAGAAGAACAAAAGAAGAGAAGAACAACAACCACAACAACCAACAACAGAAGAAAGAAGAAGAAGAAGAAGAAGAAACAACAACAACATCAACAACAACAATAAAACAACAACAAAAGAAAGGAAACAAACCACAACAACAACACAGAAAGAAGAAGAGAACAACAACAACAACCACAACAACAACAGAAGAAGAAGAAGAAACAACAACAACAACATCAAATAGAAGAAGAAGAAGAAGAAGAAGGAAGAAGAAGAAGAAAAATAAGAAAAAGAAGAAAAGAAGAAAAAGAAGAAGAGAGAAGAACAACAACAACACAATAACAGAAAAAGAAGAAGAAGAAGAAGAAGAAGAAGAAGAAGAAGAAGAAGACAAACAACAACAGAAGAGAAAGAAAAGAACATCATCAACAACAACAACAAACAACAAACAACAACAACAAACCAGAAAGGATCGATACAGAAAAAAAGATAAATAGAGAAGGAAATGAATAAAGATAATAACAGGAGGAATGAGGATCACCGATGTGGCAAAAGGAGATTGAACTTGCAAAATGAGGATAATCGACCTAAATTTTATCGACTCTACATTCGGAAATCTGATAGAACGAAGATAACGAAGATAAACGAAACTGCAATTACTTTTAACTTTATTTTAGTTCCTAAAGATCAGGAAATAAACAGTAATTTGATTAGAGATCTAGGTGATGCGGAAGCTGGCTTAATGCATGCTTCAAGCGTTCGCCTCACATCTCTTGATGTTCAACATCAAAGAGATGAGATCAATAATTTCAAACCAAATCAGGGAACTTTCTTCGATTCGTGTTCACTTCATATGATAAAACTATCACAATACTTCGCAATAAGCTCTACAAAGGTTCGATTTATTAGTTTAACGCATATCAAACTCCTTTATGGGTAATTAATACCTAAATTAATTATTATAATGGAGATTGATGGGTTTGTATGTTTGTAACCGAAACTATATTACTATTCAAGTCACAATTCCTTAGTTATTTACACACATTCTCCATGATTTTATTTTTATTTAAACTCAATTATAACAAAATTCTTTGACATCATAAGACTGTTGACCATATCATACATACTAATAACATGCAATTGTATTTATATATACAGAAAAATAGCGGTTTACAGTGTGAATGGAAGGCTAATTGCATATGATCTTAAAAATTGATTTTAATAAATATATGCCTTAGTATTATTGATTTCTAATTGTTTGGTTTATATCAATAATATGATCAAAAATCTCGGGGATAAATCTTAAAAGAATCATTAAAGAAGAAATAAACTGTAATTCATATTACTTCTTATTTAACTACAATAGTTAATTTAGGAAAATTACCAATGAAAAACGGGAGTAAGGGAAAATGATGGAAGAGTTAGTTTCAAAGTTGTTCTATTTTTAAATCATACCCCCCTGTTCAAATATTTTTATCTGAATTCTTATTCAGTTTCTCTTGGCTTTTCTAATTAACCATATATTTTATTATATTAAAGCTTAAATACTGCACCCGGAGGGTGCATATTTGCTAGTTATAATATATATATAATATATAAATATGAGAAAGGATAGATAGATAGATATATATATATAGAGAGAGAGAGAAATTTACACATATAATGCACAAAATCTATCCGTCTCTCTATCAGTCCATCTATTACCGTATTATTTGTGCATCAGTCTTTCATATATATGAAGATGTCGCATTGGTTGATGGTCGCGAAATTAATGAGATCACATAATTTCAAACCAAGTCAGGAACTTTTACGCATTCGTGTTCACTTCATATGATAAAACTATCACAATACTCTCAATAAGCTCTACAGGAGGTCGATCTATTAGTTTAACGGCATATCAACTCCTTTTATGGGTAATTTAATTGTATATGGAGGCGCGTGGGCTAGTGGTTAGAGTCGTGGAGTTCAATTCCTAGATGAAGCTGTAGGCATCTCACAAGCGCTAATACCCTTGGGAAAGGTACGCATCCATATATTCTCCCTACCGCCATGTTAAATAGTAGGACAGACTGGGTTCTTCAGCCTTGGGTAGGTAACACGTCTAGGAGAGGATAACTCTGATTCAAAATTCCTGAAGTCGGTCGTTGGGGTTTGTGGCAACCCTTGATGCACCAATTCTTTTCCTATTGACTGTGCCGCAAAATGTGGATGGTCCAACACAAGCCTTCACCACTATAAACAAATCACTGTGAGGGTGTTCCATTTGTGTGTGTGAACCCTCATGCGTCGAAAATCGACGAGAGAGTCCATATATATATATATAATATATATATATAATATATATATTATATATATATAAAGATAAAGATAAAGAAAATTAATGAGTCAGACAAACCTACTATTAGTTTCGCTTATCCTCTTCAGGGCTAAGATCTTAGCCCTGAAGAGCATAAGCGAAAACTAATAGTAGGTTCGTCTGACTCTTTAGATTTATCTTTATATTGCTCTACTTTGGTATTGAGCACTTTTACTTATTAGCCTTATTCTCCTAGCGGTGTATATAAAATATATATATAGGTTCTATATACATATATATAACATATAAATGTTATTTCTTTTGGCCAAATACTGTACAATAGATTGTTTTTTGTTGGACGACTATCTTGGTCTTTTATTTTTTCCAAAAAATTTTTCTCCCGGTTGATGTTGGTAGTAATCTTTACAATCAAACTATTTGCTGGTTTTTTTTCTCAGCGCGAGGATTACCAACACCTTGGGATATTAAATTAATATATATATATATATATATATATAATATATATAATATATAATATCACCGATGTATTAGTGTATCAGTTTCATATATAGGAAGATCCTTGGTTGATGGTCGCGAAATTAATGATAAGATCAATAATTTCAAACCATGTCAGGAACTTTTTCTATTTGTGTTTACTCATAATGATAAAAACACTATCACACTACTTCTAAATAAGTTCTTACAAGAGGTTCGCAATTTATTAGTTTAAACGGCCATATCAACTCCTAATGGGTAATTAATACCTAAATTAATTCAATAATATATACATAACATAAATATGAGAAGAGAAGATATATAGATAGAGCACGTGGACTCTAACGAAGCGCTTGGAGAAAAAGCAAGGCTAGATGGAAGCTACACAAGATCACTGCGTGCTTCGTAGAGTCCAGTGCTGAGTTTAAGTGGTCAGTCCAAGTGCTGCAGCCGTACAGTTCTCACCTGACACAGCTACGGCCACCTGGACTCAACGAAGCGCTTGGGAAAAAGGCGAGATTGAAGTCTACACAAGGATGATGCAGCTTGTTAGAGGCCAGGTGGTGAAGTCTAGGGTCGCGCAGCCATTACAGTTCTACTGAAAAACCAACTTGCCAACTCTCAAGGAGGTATTCTCCTGAAGAAACTAGACCGACATAGCAAAACCCAGTGCCGCACCAGCAAATTCCTACATGTCGGTTTTCCATGAGGAACAAATTGGATCCGGAAAGTCATTACAGGGCGAGGGCTGATGTGACATCCGATGATCGGAGGAGCTTTTTTGGTCGCCATATGGCGAATAAGAAAATCTCGAAGTAGTTGTATGTTAGAACAGACACACGGTCTCCATCCACAGCCAACAGAAGCGCCCATTGGAGGGGTTTACACCTCTACATGTAATATCTGCCTAGTCAATCGGTTTGCAAGGGAGCCCGGGCTGCACGCTGGAGTGCGTGGTAGTCAAGTAGGACCGGAAAAAAAACAGGAAGGCAATGAACGACCTGTTGTCCCCTAAAATGCAGGTGTACAATTGACACAGAAAATCTGTAGGCGTAGGCCCCATTACTAATTGAACAGGCTGCGTAGAGAAGGAGCTGGGTCTACAGAAAATCTGCGTAGGTGTCACGATCAAAGAGGCATTGACCCTGTGAATTCAACATTAATAAAAAGCCCGTGGAAATGCGTTGTTGGGGAGACAGAGATCAGGTTCAGAGACGCTTGCAGAGAACTCGCGAAGTCTCCCGTTTGGGTGTGCAACCCGTTGCGGACTCTCAGTGCACACATCGAGGAATAAAATATAGTTTATATTTTTAGAATACAAGTGTTTTCGAGTCCAGGTGCTGCTCCGTACAGTTCTACTGACACGGCTACGGCACCTGGACTAACGAAGCGGCTTGAGAGAAAAGAAAGCTAGATGGAAGCTACGCAAGGATGCTACAGGTTTCGTTAGAGTCCAGGTGCTGAAGTCCTTGGTGCCGCAGCCTATACAGTTCCTTTGTCGGGTTCCAGTATAAACATACAGAGGAGCAATCGGCGTATTCTGGTGCCCCAGCCACAAATGGTGATAATGCGGCTATCAGTCCTAGAAGGCAAAGGCAAATTAAGTGAACGTAGACAACCACTTCTTTTAACTGTAGGGTTTGTGTCGTGGTGAAGGAAATCTAGTCGTAGTGTTGAAGCCTGACGTTCAGAATATATTTCCCTAGTTCGATTGAGTTGATGATATGTAATAATATATCAACCTGTCTACGCTAGGTTAGCCAAAAAGTAGGGAATTGCATACAGTGTTACGTTCATATTTATAGCTTTTTTGCATCGTTATATCGTAAAGAGATTGTTTTACACGTTCCCGATCGATATGACATAATTTTTAAACGCTATCCTATTTCAGCTCGGTTAGAGTATTCAGGGCTGGAACCTCAGGGTACTTGGTTTGATACCGGCCCTTGCCCGACTCAGTGTATGAGTAGCACAGGGATCTGTGCGGTAAAGTAAGGGCTGATGGTAGGTGTGGCACTCCAACTTATATGCTAAAATGATATCCTTGGTCTAGAGCTAGTGAAAAGGGGATAGACTCCCTCGCTGATGCCGACTTTATGCCACCCCGACGACTTACTTTTTTACTTACTTATTTTAAACTGAATTGTTACCCTCACAGATATTACCACTTCGAGTCAGAGTTGACCAAGGAATAATAACAAAATGAAGGGGTACTTCATAGTACCAGCAGATCTTTAGAAGTGGAGTCTTACCTGAGATAAATTTCAGTGTCATAACCAGGACGCCCATTTTCGGGGGTGTTTTCTCTCTGCCGGGGATACAATAGCATATTATAAAATTCCATCGACAAGGCGTTTTTTCTGTGGGTGTCTTTTAGTGGAGGGTCTTTGTTTAATGGCATGTCAACCTTCCTGGATATTCAATGCTGTTGTAGAGCACCGTAACATCAATCTGATGTCAGGTGCCTGCTTGCATCTAAACTAAAACCTAAACTAATTCTCCCACGCCTCTAATGGCGCATTTCAAGTAAAAAAAGTAAAGTCAACGGGGCGGCCTAAAGTCGGTATCAGCCAGTCAGCGAGGGAGTATATCCCCTTTTCAATAGCGCTAGACCAAGGAGATTATTTTTAGCATCTGAGGTGGGGCGCCACACCTATCATCAGCTCCTTACTTTACCGCACAGATCCCTGTGCTACTCATACGCTGAGTTGGCGGGGACCGGAATCGAACTAGGAACCTTGTAGTTTCTAGCCGAACGCTCTACCGACTGAGCTAACCCGGCCCCCGTCAGTAACCGTCGGGTAACTTTCCATTGAACCCACGTTATTCTGAATCTAACGAATGCTTATACAAAACATTCTTACTGCCGTATGTACATAATTCATTAACTATCAATGAATTATGTAACACAAGATGGAATAAAATAAAATATCTTCGGCATGAAATAAGCCAATAGTTGAAATGCTGTAAAAAATCCAACCAACCAACCAAATCTGAAGTATTATTTAAAATGTGTTTGTGGGAGTTAAAAATACACTAAACTCCAAAAGACATTTATTTTATCTGGCTGCTTTTCTATATTGATTTGTTTATGTTTGCGCATTTACCCGCAAGGTTTTAATCCTTTAGATTAATCTGCTTTTCCTCTTCATGATAATAGATTTTCCTCTCTTCAAGTTATTCTTAGCATTCCCCCTTTTCTTTGTGTGACTCTTAATTTAGTTTTCTCCTGATTTAATTACGTGATTCACAACCATATGCTATAACTAGTATTATACAATGATTGTATACTTTACGCTTTAAGTATATCGGTATCGTTATTATGTTTCTATTTTTCTATTTCTGTTTTTACTAAATGCCCTACAACCTATCATTGTATATTTTAAATCATGAAAACTGCCAGCACTGTTTTCAATTAGTGAAAACAACGTCTTCTTCGATGTGTGACTTCTGAATGGAAGTATTTCGAGGAGGATAAAATTGATTCGAAAATGAGTTGACAATAAATATTCTTATAAGATTTCATTGCTTAAAAGACTGTTTCTATATGCTCTTGAAAGATCGTATCCTTCCTTTCTGATCTAATAATCTATATTCTTGGATTATTTACGGCTAAACATCACTGTATTTCTCTCTGTCTCTATCTATGAGTCTGCCTATTTCTTTATATATATATATATATATATATATATATATATATATATATATTATATATATATAATATATAGGCCTCTAGTGAATTCCATTTCCGTTTAGAAATGTAGCGATTAAATAGTCTCCTATATTTGACAGCTGCTTGTTGCCGTACGGGTAAGAGGTTTGGCGAACGAAAGTTCATTCGGGTCTCGAATCCGGCCAGAGGTAGCTGTTAAACGGTATAACCACACTGATGAGAGGTGATACCTCGAAACGCGTGTCTGTGGATTACTTTATTATATATATATATATATATATATATATATATATATATATATAATGAAGTGTACAAACAATCTGTTTGAGATGGCGTTAGACGACAATTTTTGGGGAGAATATGCGCTTAATTGAAGTCATACCTAATTTGAAAATTAGAGTGCGATATATATCAGTTTAAAATAAACGAGACAATCTGGGTAAGCCAGCTAGTAATGGTTAGAGTCCCTGCCTGTCAGGCTGACAGGTAGGGTTTGAATCACGCACAAAGCACTGCCCTGTCTATTATTCTGCTGATGAGGCCTATAGGCTGAAATGTACATACAGAGATTGCCTTTTTCTCGATTTGTTTACGCCTTACATTTAAACCGATATGCACGCCTAATTCATTTAATTATAACTAATTAATTTTCAAATAGGTATGACTTCAATTAAGCACATATTCTCCTATATATATATATATATATATATATATATATATATATATATATATATATAAGTTGAAAAAATGGAAATGAATCCGACTATATGTTGTAAGGATAAATAAATAAAGGAAAGAAAATATTGAATTGAGAAAATTAGTTTAATGAATTACCAACACGTGTTTCGGCCGAGAGTTTGTTAATGCACACATTGTATTCTATTTATTATCATTTTAAATATAAAATAAAATATTAATAAAAGAAAATTATAAAATATTTAGGTATACAAAGAAAACGACATTCGTGTACAAAAAAATAATTTTTTTGAAAAGTGTTCCTTTCCTTTATTTATATATCCTTTCAATTATATATATATATATATATATATATATATATATATATATATATATATATATATATATAGTGGTTCTATATGTTCTTCGTGAAAGTTCGTATCCTATCCTTCCTGATCTAATAATTTATATTTTTGGATTAATAACAGATAAACTTCACTTTTTTTCTCTCTGTCTCTGTCTCTGTCTATCTATCAGTTTACCTATCTCTTTGTAAGTAACGTTCTTCTGTGGAAACCAGTTTTAGTGGTACGACAGTGCGAGTCGAGCAGCAAAGATGTACATTAACCAGTTCTGCGGGGACTGGATGCTGTGCAGAGGACCTGCCAGGGGCAACGAATGATAGGGAAGGTTGGCGAGAGATTGTCATGGATATCCGTGTTAATATCATGACAATTTATATATATATATATATATATATATATATTATATATATATATATATAATATATAGGGTGTTCGGAGAAATTTGAAATATTTATATTTGGTTATTTTTCTCCGTAAGTTGGAGGTATTGACGCACACTACGGATCATTTAAAAGCTTGGGCCCATATTCATTCATATATGTGATGACAGATAGAATTGATGACTGGAACTCATCTGAATTATGGAAGAGAATAACTTGTATCATGATGATCTGCGCCCGTCATCAAAATAAGAAGATTATAGTTGCTGTCCAATGCTCCCTAAACATTGTAAAAATGATCGGGCATGAACTGAAGAATTTCAATGGAGACTACGAGGCTATGGCTAGAAGAAAGCAATATAACAGACGATCTGATTGCGTTCGTACAGCAGAATTCCTCGAAAATCAGGATTTGGCACAGGATCAATTACTTAAGCGGAGTTTAACAGGATAGAATTCAGAGTTTTCATTCTCATAGCTTGGTTGCCTAAATAAGGTTAATAAGTCCAGTCTGTTCTTCTGTTTACTTACAGCTCGAGGGAAAATTGTAGGATTCCCAGACTTATTGAGTGATATGTTATATATTGTCTTTTTTGTATCTTCGTTCTTTTTTCTGTTACACATTGATAAAGTTATGTTATAAGTCTTGTCTCGTGGATTTCTCTGTGAATGGAACTTAATGTTTTATGAATACAATTCATGGAAAAAAAAAGAATAGAATTCATCAAAAGTGAAAACGGAAAAGGCGTAGTATCATCTGCGTTATTCGGACTATTGTCCCAATCTTCATTGTTATTTGTACAACGTTTCGGCCGATATGCCCTCCGGCCTTCTTCAGGTATTTCTTGTCGGACTTGGGAACCTTCTCGGACATGGGAAATACCTGAAGAAGGCCGGTGGGGATATCGGCCGAAACGTTGTACAAATAACAATGAAGATGGGGACAATAGTCCGAATAACGCAGATAATACTAATCATCAAGCCTCATCTCAAATATTCAGAGAAACGGAAAAGGCGTAATTTACCAAAAGTAAAAACGGAATTAAGGAAAATTTGAAACGGAATATTCGTTCCCTACGTTTTGTTCCAATTTACTTATCCTAATTTTGTCCTTAAAACACTTTTGAAAAATCATTTTATTGCCTCTTATAAACAACAGATTTGCATTTAGATTCTCACACGGCTAATTTGTCTCATGATATATATGTATATGTTTACGTTGTGTGTTTCATGTATTGTTTCCTGTGAGCGTCCAAGGGTGGTCATGTCCATGGGATTAGCTTCACGCTATTAGGCATGGCCTCCCTTCAATAGTAGTTTAAACCAATAAAGTTTTTCTTTTACTTATATATTTTAAAAAATAATTTGTACTACTATTGATTAATAAATTTCTTATTTCTTATTTCTTCTTTCTTTCTTTTCTTTCTTATATGTTTAAAAAAAAATAAAACAAGTAATAAATGAATAGATGAATAGTAACTTATCAAATGCATTATAGATTAACATTATAGCTGGAGGGAGAATAGAAGGATTCATACCTTTCCCAGACTTATTGAGTGATGTGTTATATATTGCTTTTTTTGTTCTCTTTTTCTGTTACACGTTGATAAAGTTATGTTATAAGTCTCGTCTCTTGGATTTCTCTGTGAATGGAACTTAATGTTTTATGAATAGTAGTTATACGTGGACTATAAATCTCATATCCATAGTATCACTACACATAAATATTTTTTTTCTATCTTGCCAGAAAGCGAAACACAAAATATGTCACGGTGTGGGATGAAAAAAGATGCGGAATGAAAATGTCAATAAATTTCTACATCGTCTATAACTCATCATTGAATATTATAAAAAATAAAAAATAAATAAAATAACAAAGAATTTTTCTTTTTTTCTTTCTTTTTTACTTCTATATTTTCCAAAAAAATAAAATAACAATCTTTCTTTA
>CM042164.1:2666177-2721177 GCA_023376005.1 Doryteuthis pealeii | reverse complement strand
ATCATCATCATTACCAATATTATAATTACACCACAACCACCAACATCATCCTGGTGAGACTAAGAAGAAACTGGTGGGAAAGGTAAGGATAAGGATCAGCTCTGTAGGGATCCTGGATGACGTGAAGAGTGTTGTATACCCTTCATTACTTCTTTACTTCTTACTTGCTTCTATATCTTTGACATCTGGCTTTATAATCTACTATATCCAAGAAAACACATTTTAAAAAGACTTTCAGATTTTGATAAAATCAATTTTGTCAGCATTTATACTATTGAACAAAAATATGAGAAAAATATTCAATTTACTATTTTTTTAGAAAATAAAGGTGAAATCCATTTAGGCTACAGTCCAGGAGGCGAAAACTGCTTTAGTTTTTAAAATCCGTCAGATGTAAAAGATGGCTCGATAATTTTGACGTAATAATTAAAATAGAATCCCAAAAAGAGTATAGTTACTTTTCGCCCTTTATATATGTATAGATATATTCACCAACGTTGGTAGGATACTCTGAGCCTTTTAACGTATTATAAGAACCACACATCCAATTCTTATAGCATCAACAAGGTTTGATATGCCATTAAACAAACCAACCTATTTCGGCATGTCCACATTAGGCTACAGTCCCATAGGCGGGAAAAGTGGTTTACTCTTCTGGCCGGCTTTGCTATTCTGATCGGCTATCTTGGTTTCTTCTAAGGTCTGGACCTTCTTGGGGACTTCGGGTCTGGTTTCTGTTAGGGATTTCTCCTTATCAGAAGCCCTGTGTCACTGTTAGTTTTTAGGGTAATAAACACAAGACTTCGATTTACTTTGATGTTACTTTATTTGTAAATCCCCAAACCAGACATCTGCGCACATCCTACGAGCTCGGCTCCTACTTGCTAACTGAGTCTTACTTACTATCCTTAAACCGGAAGACAGGTTCTTCTATGCCTTACGGTTCTCACGATTTATCTCTGGAAGGCAAGGTGAGAGTGAAGTCAAGCGCTGTCACTCACTCTCAAGGCCATCAGCTGCACTAATCGCCATTATGTTTCTACACTATTGCCATAAATATTAGGTATCTAATAATTATGTAACAGGAGGACTTGCAAGGAGCAATGGACTATAGGACAGGTAGCAAGGGAGTCATTGAAATTTGTGCAAAATGGTATATTTATATATAAAATCATTGGTGACTAGGTTATTGTTAATTTGGCTAATTTTTAACATGATTTACATCGTAGCAGATGCTCTGCCGACTAAATTAAAGTGGCCCCCGCAGTAGCAAAAGAAAAATCGTCAGTGTGATCCAAAGTCGGTATCAGCCAGACAGTGAGGGAATCTATCTCCTTTTCATTAGTCGCCATTCACCCTGGGTGGCTGGCCTAAAAATAGCAGAAAATATGAAATGTAATCTTTTATTCAACAGAGTGTATTACAACGTTTTGTTGGCTAAAACGATGCCGAAATGGTGCTCTCCCGGTCGTAATTCGGGTCATAAGGGTTAGAGTGGACCTGGGAGTAATACAGGGTGATGAAAAAGGAGATTTTTTTGCGTCTGAGGTGGAGCAACACACTTACTGTCAGCTCCCTACTTTACCGTACAAATCCCTGTGCTACTCATACGCTGATAAGAGATATACATTTTCCCGGGCTCCCATTTAAATAGTCTTGGCCTCTACTGTCAAAAACCTGTAGTAAGGGAAGATAACTCTTCTGGATACCCCACAGCGCTCCAAAAAGGGGCAGACAATCGCTACACCCTCACCTTTTCCCAAGAGAAAAATTGGGTATAATACGTGTGCATAACAAATGTGATATCGCTGCCTGAAATTGTTTTGCTGTCGACGGACGATAGACAAATTCTTCTTAATTATTAATATACACTGTTACTTTCTAAATTTGTTTTCATCAAGACAAAAGTAGATTTTCTCACTTGCTATTAACCCTTGGAAACCCTGAGTACCCACCCCGTCACGCCAGTGTGTCGCCATTCACCCTGGGTGGCTGGCCTAAAAATAGCAGAAAATATGAAATGTAATCTTTTATTCAACGGAGTGTATTACAACGTTTTGTAGGCTAAAACGATGCCGAAATGGTGCTCTCCCGGTCGTAATTCGGGCCAAAAGGGTTAGAGTGGACCTGGGAGTAATACAGGGTGATGAAAAAACAGATTTAAAAAAAAGTCAGGTCTGTTTTTTTTTTTTTTTGGGGGTGTCATCCTATATATATATCTTATTATAATGGAGATTGTGTGTTTTTCTGTCTGTAACCGAAACTATATTACTAATCGAGTCACAATTAACATAGTTATTTACATCACATTCTCCATGATTTTATTTATATTTAAACCTGAATTATTAATAAAATTTGCTTCACCTTTTATTAGTGTTGTCCATATCTACATACTGTATTTACCGCGTACCCCACTTGTAGGGGTCAGGCACAAAGTCCCTATTAACGTGGGACCACCCACAAACCGAAGCTCGTGGAGTGGCAGGTGAAAAATTGCGTCGATCCCGTCGGCATTCCCCCTCAAGGGGCGCCTCAGGCACTGGGCAATAAACCCAGCCCTGCCCCTTTAAATCAAGGGGGCAGGTGTTGCCTGGGGGGATGGCCCGCTGGGATCGACGCTGTTAATTATATCAATGGTCCAGAGGCCGAAGCCACTGTTGACCATATCAACATGATATTATATTTACCGCGTACCCCACTTGTACGGGTCAGGCACAAAGTCCCTATTAACGTGGGACCACCCACGAGCCGAAGCTCATGGAGTGGCAGGTGAAAAATTGCGTCGATCCCGTCGGCATTCCCTCTCAAGGGGGGCGCCTCAGGCACTGGGCAATAAACCCAGCCCTGCCCCTTTAAATCAAGGGGGCAGGTGTTGCCTGGGGGGATGGCCCCCTGGGATCGACGCCGTTAATTATATCAATGGTCCAGAGGCCGAAGCCACTGTTGTCCATATCAACATACGAATAACATGCAATTGTATTTATATATACAAAAAATAGCGGTTTGCAGTGTGAATGGGAAGGCTAATTTGCATATTGATATTAAAAATGTGATTTTATTAAATGTGTGCTTAGTATTATTGATTTCTAATTGTTTGGTTTTATTTTAATGAATATAACCAAAAATCTCTTCAATGAATCTTAAATGAAATCAATTAACAAGAAAAAATAACTGTCATTTTATTCTTTATTTCCTAATTTAACTAAACAGTTAAATAAGTAAAATTCAGCAATCAAAGACGGGAATGATGGAAGAGTAAGTTTCATTTCTATTTTTCTATTATACCCCCACTCTGTTACATATCTTTTTATCTGCCTTCTTATTAGACTTTCTAATTTAATACGATATTTCATTACATTAAAACCTAAATACTTGCACCCGGAGGTGCATATATTTGCTAGTATATATATATATATATATATATATATATATATATATATCTGTGAATCAATCAATGCAGGGGATAGAGCTATATATATATATATATATATATATATATATATATATATATCTGTGAATCAATCAATGCAGGGGATAGAGCTATATATATATATATATATATATATATATATATATATATATAGCTCTATCCCCGGCAGAGGAGAAAGATCACCAAAAAGGGTTTTTCTGGGCGACACTAAACTATATCTGCATATATATATATATATATATATATATATATATAGGGTCATCGACAGACACGTGTCTCGACTTATCAAGTCTCTTTAGTGTGGCTAGACATTTTGTAAGCTACCTACAGCCGGAATTGAAATCCGATCGGTTAGGTGTCAGTCCGGCACCTTAACCATTAGGCTCTCTTCACTTACAGAATGGGAAGGGGATTTTTAACTGTTTTAATACACACATCGCTTTGTGTGTAAAGGCCGTCACAGAGTGCTCCATTCCTTAGGGTGATACAAAAACCCAGGCCTGACTTTCAAAAAAAGTCTGTTTTCTGGGGTCACCATATATATGTGGAGTTTATATTATCTACTTCCACGGTTACATCCCGTGTTTCTGTGCCAGTCAGTAACAGAGCACAAAAGCGCGAAAAACAAATTCTTACTTCTTCTCCAGTTCTCTCGGACAATATAGACGTACATTTGCTTTCTCCTATCTACAAGGCAGGAGGTTTGGTTTGGTTTGTTTTGGTTTGTTTTATGGCATATTAACCGCGGTGGGTCATTTAATGCCAGAAAAGTTTTGAGTGATTCGTGGTGATAGTTTGGAAGAATTTTTTTTAACTGAATTTTTTTTGGAAACAAATTTTCTATTTAACTCATAGATGAGACCATAACAGGCACTACCACTCCGGGCCAGAGTGGACCTGGAAGTAATGGTGATGCTCCACATTCCCCATGCATCCAGAACCAAAACCTCACCATTAGTTAGAGTTTAACGTCTTACCCAGGACATGAAGACCCTCAGCCACAGCCTTCTACCACACATATGATAAAAAAGGTTGGGTCTTGTCATAAAGGCAATAGGGTGGGGCAATCATATTGGTGCTAGGGATTGACGTGACCAGCCTATTGATCGGATGGGATTTCTCCGACCGCCCGTCTAGCCTAAGTAAGGACCGAAGAGGAGTGTTGCATGTCATGGACTGTTCATCCAACAGGATTCAGTCCTTAAGCATCACCACCACCACCACCACCACCACCATCACGTCTAACAGGTGGCCTCAGAGATGCAGTCGGTGTATTCTAAAGCCTCAGTCGACAGGGCTACAAGTCCTATGGCTCCCACAACTTCTTACGCACAAAATGTTTTGAATTTCAATTTATTTTCCTGAAACTGGTACCGATAAATATTTCTTGAATTTAAAAGAAGA
Organism: Doryteuthis pealeii; assembly: GCA_023376005.1. Lineage (NCBI taxonomy): Eukaryota > Metazoa > Mollusca > Cephalopoda > Myopsida > Loliginidae > Doryteuthis > Doryteuthis pealeii. Next base: position 2,716,343 of record CM042164.1, on the reverse strand, counting down.
AAAAGATTAGCGTAGTTTTTCGAATTACAGACATCTGGTTCATGGTTTTACTCGCTTATATATCAATGCAAGAGAGATGATATCATTAGGTTATGTTTTAAAGGCATTACATTTCATTACATTTGACGGAAATAACCGAAACATTTGAGACGCTAAGCTAAGTATAAGTGGTAGTGTTAGTGTCTGGCTACTTCGGGTGTTTCCGTAAAATGTAATTCTAATGGTAGTATCTCTTGTGCGCTCTACTGCATTTTCTACCTTCGCCGCCATAATCTATCTGGATGCTACAAGAACTCAATTAAAATTTAAATGTAAATTAAAACTCTTTCTTCTATGATCAATAATCTACAATGTAGGAACATTCTCACTTCTACAAACGTATATAAACTTTATCACTACTTGTTATTTCTTCTTCTCTAAGTTTTGTATCCGTAAATCAAAGTTTTTGTTCTCATTAAACAGTAGTGAATTGCAGTTTTTATATAATACACACACGATATATCTTATTAACAAACAGCCTTAGACAAATGAGTTCAGGTCTGTTTTAATTGGAAATGAACTGTAGCAAACGAGCTGTGATATACAGCGACTCACAAGCAAGAACGTCTTCTCGTTAAAAAAAAAAAATTATCTGCGGGGATTAATATAAAACTAAAATTAAATTAGAATAAAAAAAAACAACAAACTCCCATGGGTCTTCACCGGAATAACCCTCCGCGCATATGCGACAAAAAAGGACTGACTCCCGACCCCTGGCTGTAACTAGGTTGAGTCGCTTCTACTAGCCAGGGAGATATTCCCTTGCTACAGGCGACTATAACCGGCAATAAAGCCTAAGTCATAAAACCACCTTCAGCCTTTGTCTCTTTCTTTTTCGTTCCTTAAATTCCTGTTGCAAGATGGGTATATTATCCTGACTTTTGTGAGCTAGGACTACTAATGGAAGGGGGAGGAAGAACTAAATAAATAAGAGATGATAAAGGTTTAAAAAATAGTGATGAGCCAAAACAGGATGAACGATGATTTGACCGTAGCGTGACCCCGAACTGAGAATTGAGTGGCAACCGGAAGTCGGGTGTTGACCGGAAGTCACGTAGTGACGTGGAACAACGAGGAAGGGTATCGGCCTCTTTTTGCTTTCGGACGCCTAGGGGAACGGACGGGGGTCTGGACCCTAGTATGGGGTCACAGTAGTTTAACAGTTTCTCTCTCTCTTTCTCTCTGCCTTTCCTCCTCTCCGATACAGCACACGAGACGAACCTACCCTGGAAATAAAGGAGCAGTTGTGACTACATATTTCTCGTGTTGTAATTTCTATCAACACCATTTTAGCACTGTGAATTTGGAGGCACGTGGACGAGACTCGCTATACAATATACGCCGCCGCCGCCGCCGCGCTACAGTTATAGTTTTAGTGCTCGGAAAAAAAGGACAACGTTACTTATATCATTTTGGTACCGTGAAAATATACCACAACGGTACATTCCTTCCTTTTCAGCGCGACCACCAAATGCGATGGGGTTAAAGCAAAAACCATAAGAAAATGCACCAAGAGTATCCAGCTACCTTTAAACCTTTAAAACCCCAAAACCCTTTACAATCCCGTATATCTCACGACAAACACACACTCGCCCTCAATCACAGGCAGGATGTGACACATCTTCAATACTTGAGTAAAGGTGGTTTAGATTCAGATTTTTCCATCCCCCTAGACTTATTGCCTATGCAAAACTAAATAACCCATTCTGCCCTACAATTTACCCATAACTATGAGAAAGAACAGATGGATTCATGACTTTTCAAAGGGTATACGCGCGAAGAAAAATACACACATTTACTACGATGATACCCGTTACTCTAAGCCCGCTTTGTGTATATGTACTTCTAGGTAGCGGTACAAATTCTTTCTCAAGCGTGAGGTGAAATGCGAAAAGCCATGTCCAGGCTTGAACTCGGGTCGCCGATAACATTTCCCACGACGATAACCGTTACACAACCTGGACTAAAGAATCGTTTACTGTCATTATAAACAGCTGAAATCCACATTTAACCTATTGAAAGTCGTGAACGGATACTTCAGCTAGTACACATTTTGACTCTTTTTTTTTCTTTTTTTTTCAAATACCGTTAAAATCATGACTTTTTTTTTCTACGAAACTGCATAATTCTAACATAAAAATTAAATCGATCACGCCAAGTGCCAATAAAGTCAGTGATTTTGAAAAATTACGTTCAATTTATTACGCTTAATACACCATTTCAGAAAGTTTTCTTAATGAAAATATTCTGACAGAAGTGATAAATTGTTGCTCGCGCGATCGCTGTGGTTCACTCGACCAGACATTTTCTTTCTAACAACAGTCATCAGCATCATGTCAGCACGGATACCCTTGACAATCTCTCGCCAACCTTCCCTATCATTCATTGTACCAAGGAGGTCCTCTGCGCCGCATCCAGCATCTTCACAGAGTTGGTCAATGTAGGTCCTTGGTGGGCGGCCCACATTAGTATGTCCATGTGTTGGCTTCCACAGAAGGACGTCGCTTCTGAGTTCGTCCTTGCTCCTCCAGCAGAGTCCAGCATGCCTTGCCCATCTCACACGGATGGTTTGTGAGATAGGGGGCATGTGGCCGCACAGCTGCTTCCTTGTGGAGTGCTGTTTCCACGACTTGTTCAAGCCCACACTTATCCAGGTCCTATCCAGGTTATTCTCAAGGCCCCTTGTCAGGTTCCAAGTAGTGCAGCCATACAGCAGTACTGATATAACAACAGCCTGGAAGAATTGTCGCTTTAACTTGTCAGTGGGATCGGATTTCCTTATGACTAATAATCTGTTTATGGCCGACCATGCCTTTACTATTCATGTATTAGCATCGCTTTCTGTAGATGAGATATTGCTACCTAGGAATAAAAGTAGTAAGCATAAAGAGCAAAAGAACTCTATAAGAAGAATTTAATAGTTATTACCCTTGAGGAAGTACAATGATCGAGGTGAGTGCGAACCAAACTACTATTATTAGAATTATTTGTATTATTTGGGCTATTGTCCTCATCTTCAGTGTTATCTGTACAACGTTTCGGTCGATATGCCCTCCGGCATTTTTCGGGTATTTCTTGTCGGACTCAGGAACCTTCTCAGACTCGGGAACCTTCTTTTCGGATTCGGGAACCATCACGGAAGATTGAAAATACCCCGGGAATGTTCCCGAGTCCGACAAGAAATAACTGAAGAAGGCCGGAGGGTACATCGGCTCAAACGTTGTACAGATACCAATGAAGATGAGGACAATAGTCCGAATAATACAAATAATACTAATTATCAAGCCGAATCTAACAAATTGCAGATAAACATTATTATTAATTTGACTTAATTTTTTAGATGGGAATGAATAATTTTTATTATCTAAATGTTTCTTATTGTTGCCCTTTCTTTATTGTAATATATATATATATATATATATATATATATATATATATTATATATGTGTGTGTGTGTGTGTGTGTGTGAGAATGGGAAATGAATCCGACACTATGAGGAAAAAATGAGTAAAGAAAAGAAATGTAGATGGATAAAAATGAATTTTATCGATATTACTTTAAATCGATATCACTTACACAAGTGTTTCAGTCTGTTTATCAAAATGTATACGGATTTACGTTATTATTATTATTATTATTATTATTATTATTATTAAAATAATCAGATGGAGTTGAAATGATGATGATAATAATAATAGGAAAAATGCATAAAATGTTCCGTATACAGATTTTGCCGACCTTCATCAGAGTGTTATTTTTATTTTTTGAGTTGGAGACGAAAATAGAATTTCAAAAAGTTCGAAAAAGAATATTTAAAAAAAATGTTTATGAACGCTGACGCCGTTTAGGGACGGTTAAACATTTTTTTGAAAGTTCTGGTGGATGGATATAATTTATATTGCAAAAATTGAAATGTTATTAGTAATCATGAAACTTGTTGATGTTTGAATGAGGTGTGTTTACATGTTATTGTTTGGGGTAAGAAAAAGGAAGGGAGAAATAAATAAATCGGTGAAAACCGAAAAAGTTAACATATAAAATGAGCGAATGGGTCAAGTAAGGAAATATGTGTTAAATAATGAAATGAAATATATATATATATATATATATATATATATATATATATATATATACCAACACGAGCAGGATGCGACACAAGGTCAATTTCTTACGAGTTTAACAGGGTTGAATTCAGAGTTATCCTTCTCTTAGAGTGGTTCCCTAAGTAAGGTTAAAGAGCCACATTTACCCTACTATTTTCCCCTAGCTGGGAGGAGAATAGTTAGATTCATACCTTTCCCGAGGGTATTAGCGCTTTGTAAAATGCAAACAGCCACGTCCAGGATTTGAACTCGGCTCGACGAGTCTATTTCCTATGACGTCAACCGTTACACTCCGAGCCTCCACTTTATTGTTATATATATACACAACGTTTCGGTCGAAGCGCCTTTCGGCATTCTTCAGATGTTTCTTGCGAAACTTGGTAAACGTTTTGTCCAACTCGAGAGCCTCGGGTTCTGCAAGAATATTTCTGTGTTCGACAAGAAATACCTAAAAAAAAAAAATGCTGGAGGGAACATCTACCGAAACTTTATGTATATAACAATAAAGATTAGGAAAACAGTCAGAAAAATAAAAATAATACATATTATTAAGCTGCAAATGGTATTGAACATTTCTTTCGTGGCCAAGTTAATGTCTTAGCTGAGATATTTATGCGCAAGCAAAAACGTCGCTATGAGGTGCCATTTTTGCTGTATTACGTTTACATACTTACACATTTTGGGGAGAATATTTGCTTAATTGAAGTCGTACCTAAATTTTGAAAATTAATTAATTAATAATTGATTAATTAGGCAGGCATACCTATTCAAATGTAAGGCTAAACAAATCGAGAAAAATCAATCTCTGTATGTACATTTCGGCCTATTAGGCCTCATCAGCAAAGCTATAGATAGGAAGACAGCTCTGCTGATGAGGCCTAATAGGCCGAAATGTACATACAGAGATTGATTTTTCTCGATTTTTTTAGCCTTACATTTGAATAGGTATGGCCGCCTAATTAATTAATTATTAATTAATTAATTTTCAAAAATTAGGTACGACTTCAATTAAGCACATATTCTCCCAAAAATTGTCGGCTAAAAAAAACATATTAAAAATACATCGTTTGTGTATTTACTTCTCATACTTACAAATGTAGAATCCTTACAACTGAGATTTTGTATAGATGTATAATATCTATGTATGTTATTTTGGATAATGTAATATCTATATATTATATCTATATGGATATACTGTTGAAAATTGATTTATTCAATAAGAACATTTACGTTCTCATAAAAAATCACTCTATGATGAGTATTTCTGTCGGTTTGCGATTATATATACTGGCAAATATATGCACCCTTCAGGTGCAAGTATTTAGGTTTTGATGTTATAAAATATTGTATCAAATTATAAACTATTTAGAAAATGATAAACTGAGGGGGTATATCGAAAAATAGAACAGCTTTAGATTTAACTCTTCTATCATTTTCTTTCACTCCCGTCTTTCATTTTTGCTAATTTATCTATTTAGTTAGATTATGAAGTATTTAATAAAATTACAGTTCTTTCGTCTTGTTTATGGATTTCTTTTAAGATTTATCCCCGAAATCTTTGCTCAGATTCGTTAAGAGAAAACCAAACAATTAGAAATCAATAATACTAAGCATATATTTATTAAAATCAAATTTTAAATATCAATATGCAAATTAACCTTCTCGTTCACACTGTAAACCGCTATTTTGTTGTATATATAAATACAATTACATGCTATTAGTAGGTAGATATGGTCAACAGTATTAATAAGGTATAACAATTTTATCAATAATTGAGGTTTAAATAAAAATAAATTCATGGTAAATGTGACGTCAATAACTAAGGGAATTATGACTTAAATAGTGATTTAGTTTCGGTTACAGACAGACAAACACACAATCTCCATTATAATAAGATATGTATACGCACACACAGACACATCCACACACACACACACATATATATATATATATATATATATATGTGTGTGTGTGTGTGTGTGTATCATGTCGCGCAATTAGCACGTATATCCATGACAATCTCTCGCCAACCATCTCTATCATTCAGTGCCCCAGCATCCAGTATCCGCGCTGTTGGTCAATGTAGGTCCTTGCTGGGCAGCCCACATTAGCATATCCATGTGCTGGCTTCCAGATGAGAACGTCGCTTACGAGTTCGTCCTTGCTCCTCCAGCAGAGCCCAGCATGTCTTGTCAACCTTACTCGAGATAGGGGGCAGGTGGCCGTACAGATGCTCCTTTGTGAGGTGCTGTTTCCACGACTTGCTGAAGACCGCTCGCAGCATATTATATATATATATATATATATATATATATATATATATTAATGTTTTTTAAAAGTTGGGTGTTATTACGAAGCATTAAAATATATAAATGAATGAACTCGATATTATGGAGTATTGGATTCACTTATTTTTTTATTATTATTTTTTGTCATAAATTTTCAGGTTCGTTAGATACCCTTTATCAAATGAATGTTATTCCTGTTTAACGGCTTTTTTTGTCTCTGTTGTTATCGACAGCGGGAGCGTCTGTAAAATATTTATAATAACGGAAAATTCCGATGTCTGCGTTCAATCCCTTCACGTGTGTTTGTAATTTTAGAATCCATTTAGTTTCTGATTGTTTTCTAGATTGCGTTGTTGGAAATGCGTGTTCTATTAAAATGCATTTGAGGTGTGTAAGGTTGTGTGGTAGGGTGTTAAAGTGAAGTCCTATTGTACTATGCGGGGATTTGAGATTTATAGTGGATTTGTGGTTATTTAGTCTTAGTATAAAGGGTGTTGATGTTTCTCCCACATATCCGCTATTTCTGCATTGTGTGCAGTATATATGATATATGATGTTAGCGCTATCGCATGTTAGGTGTGGCGGATGGATTGTTATGTTTGTGTAGGGTATTTTTATTTCGGTTTCCGTGAGTATATGGCTGCAAATTTGGCATCTAGGCTTGTATATATATATATATATATATATATATATATATATACTAGCAAATATATGCACCCTCCGGGTGCAAGTATTTAAGTTTTAATATAATAAAATATTGCATTAAATTAGAAAGGCTAATGAAACTAAATAAGAATACAGATAAAAAGATTTGAAACAGAGGGAGTATAATAAAAGATTTGAAACAAAGGGGGTATAATAAAAAATGGAACGACTGAAACTTACTCTTCCATCACTCTCGTCTTTCATTGTTATTTTTTCTAATTTAAGTATTTAGTTATAAGAGGAAGTAAAGAATAAAATGACAGTTATTTTATCTTGTTAATGGATTTCATTTAAGATTCATTGAAGAGATGTTTGCTTATATTCATTAAAATAAAACGAAACAGTTAGAAATCAATAATACTAAGCGCATATTTATTAAATTCGATTTTTTAATATTAATATGCAAATTAGCCTTCCCGTACACACTGTAAACCGCTATTTTGTTGTATATATAAATATAATTGCATGTTGTCAGTATGTAGACATAATTAACAGTATTAATAATGTAAGACAATTTTATTAATAATTGAGGTTTAGATAAAAATAAAATCATGGAGAATTTGATGTCAATAACTAAGAGAATTGTGACTTGAGTAGGAATATAGTTTCGGTTACAGACAGAAAAACACACAATCTCCATTATAATAAGATGTGTATATATATTGTATTTATATATATATATATATATATATATATATATATATATATATATATATATATATATTATATATATATATATATATATATATATATATATATATATATATATATATATATATATATATATATATATATATATATATATATGCTGTTAATGTTTAGTACACAAAGAAATAGCGAATTTCGTCAGAGTAAATCCTTCTTGTTTTGAATAAAATCGGCTGAAATACTTCCTTCATGCGATTTCAAAAAAGTTATTTTTCGAACATTTCGGAAATTCTCCGTATTTTAACCGATTTCATTCAAAACAATAAGGATTTACTCTGACGAAGGTCGCTATTTCTTTGTGTACTAAACATTTCTATATTTTTTCTATAATTGTTATTTTATTTCCTTTTGTATTTAAAATAATAATATATAGAATACATGTATACATAGATAAACTCCAGACAGAAACACGTGTCAATTAAATAAAATAAAATAATCCTATTTCATCCATTCAACACTTTCTTTCCTTTATTTTTCTTTTCAACGCATATATATATATATATATATATATATATATATATATATATATATATATATATATTGGAGGATATGTGCTTAATTGAAGTCATACCTAATTTTGAGAATTGATTAGTTAATAATTAATGAATTTAGGCGGGCATATATGTTCAAATGTAAGGCTAAACAAATCGAGAAAATGTCAATCCCTGAATGTACATTTCGACCTATTAGGTCTCATCAACAAGGTTATGGACATGGGAGACTGCTCTATAAGCTTGATGATGAGACCTAATACGTCGAAATGTACTTTCAGGGATTGACATTTTCTCGATTTGTTTAGCCTTACATTTGAACATATATGCCCGCCTAAATTCATTAATTATTAACTAATTAATTCTCCAAAAAATGTCGGCTTAAAGCCATATAAAAAATAAACACATTTGTTTGTTTACTTATATATATATATATATATATATATATTATTATTATTATTATTATTTATATTTTTGCTTGAAGGCAATTATAATGCACGTATCGCATAAAATTCGATAATTATAGAAAATAATCTTGACAAGTTAATCCCGGCAAAGGATGGTTCGCCATGCAGAACACCGATTCCTGTCGGAGGGGAGTCGTTAGTATACATCGCTGAAGAGACTTAATAAAGTCGAAACAGTCTGTACGGTGTTCTGCATGGCGAGCCATCCTTTGCCGGGATTAACTTGTCAAGATTATTTTCTATAATTATCGAATTTTATGCGATACGTGCATTATAATTGCCTTCAAGCAAAAATATAAATAATAATTTATTCAACAATGCTTCTATAAAAACAAACATCCAAAAATCTTATATATATATATATATATATATATAAACAGAAGCATAGCTGCACACTGAACACGTGAAAACACATTAAAATCTTCCTTATCTCTTGACTGTTTTCGTCTAGCACGAACACGCTCCTGTTGTTTTTTTTTATAATGATGGTCTCCCAAGACACCATGACACTTTTACACAGACATCTTGTTGATTTAAATTTCTTGTCCCAAACGTTGATGGAATGTCTAACTGACAGCGATTTCCTGAAATGTATTCTAAAATGTCGTTGTAAAACATTAATAGAATTTGTTTAGCTTAATTTAAGCACACAAGATACTTTCTGAACAAATTCATGTTGGCACCTACCTGTCACTGAAAAACCCAGGCTTGGTTTAGCTCAGTTGGTAGAGCGTTTGCCCGGGAACCTCGAGGTTCCTTGTTCCATACCGGCGCTCGCCAACTCAGCGTATATATATTTACCAACCCCTCCGCACGAGCAAGATGTGACACAGGGTCAATTTCTTAAACGGAGTTCAACAGGTTTGAATTCAGAGTTTTCCTTCTCCTAGACTGGTTACCTAACCAAGGTTAAAGAGCCCAGTCTGCCCTACTATTTATCCATAGCTGGAGGGAGAGTAGGATTCATACTTTTCCCAAGGGTATTAGCGCAAAGTGAAATGCAATTACCACATCCAGGATTTGAACTCGGGGCGACAAGTCCATTTCCCATGACTTTAACCATTACACCACGCGCTACTCGGCGTATAAGTTAGTTTTAATGCAGACTTCTCCTTTATTTAGTCAAGCTAAAGAGCAATGTCTGCCATACTATTTACCCAAAGGTGTAGGGAGAAAAGATGGATTCACGCCTTTTCTCATTCAGAATATCAACGGTTTAGCTCAGTCGGTAGAGCAGTTGCCTAGGAATCGCAAGGTTCTTGGTTCGATAACGGCCCTTGCCAACTCAGCATATGAGTAGCACAGGGATATGTGCGGTAAAGTGAGGAGCTGATGGTAGATGTGGCGCTCTACCTCAGACTAAAAAAGAATCTCCTTGGTCTAGAGCCAGTGTAAAGGGGATAGACTCCCTTGCTGCCTGGCTGACATCGACTTCAGGCCACCCCGACGACTTTACTTTTACTTTTCCCTATGGTACATAATTCATGGATAGTCTATGAATTATGTACGTACTGTCGTAAGAATATTTTGAATAAGAATTCGTTAGATTTAAATTGGGAGGGAGTTAAAATAATCGTTAGGGTTATGATCTATTTATGATAACCCCGTCTTGACTCCTCTGGCTGCGCACGATTACAGGCGTGCGATAGTTTTAGTTTAGATGCGAACAGGCATGTTAGAATATTTTGTTGTATATATATATATATATATATATATATATATATATATATACTAACCCCTCCGCACGAACAGGATTGGACATAAGGTCAATTTCTTAAGCGGAGTTTGACATGTTTGAATTCTCAGTTTTTCTTCTCCTAGACTGGTTACCTATTCAAGGTTAAAGAGCCCAGTCAGCCCTACTATTTATCCATAGCTGGAGGGATAATATATGGATTCATACCTTTCCCAGGGTTAATAGCACTATGTGGAATGCAAACAGCATTTTTGTTGTATATAAACTGTGCTGCAATCAACCACTTCAATTTATAGACTAAGTGAGGTCACGTGGTTTATACCTCAGCCAATCAGCAGCCCGAATACGTGGCTGGTTAACTACTTAATCGCTGATACTGAGAGACGTTCATTTGCGTTAAGTGTCATACCCAAGATAACTCTTTTGTGTGTGTGAAGGGGGTCTTCTTTCCCAGTAGGGGATACAGTCAGGTTCTATCACTTCCGATCAAAGTTGACCTGGGAGTAATAGTAATCACTGGCTACTACATGCACGCAGATACACAAAACTAAAGCCACAGATGCACTTTAGTTCCATATGCAAAACCCCTCTTTTTGTTATTTCACGGAATGTTTGAGATGAGGCTTGATGATTAGTATTATCTGCGTTATTCGGACTATTGTCCTCATCTTTATTGTCATCTGTACTATTTCTCTGAATGTTTGAGATGAGGCTTGATGATTAGTATTATCTGCGTTATTCGGACTATTGTCCTCATCTTTATTGTCATCTGTATTATTTCTCTGAATGTTTGAGATGAGGCTTGAAGATTAGTATTATCTGCGTTATTCGGACTATTGTCCTCATCTTTATTGTCATCTGTACTATTTCTCTGAATTTTTGAGATGAGGCTTGAAGATTAGTATTATCTGCGTTATTCGGACTATTGTTCTCATCTTCATTGTCATCTGTACTATTTCTCTGAATGTTTGAGATGAGGCTTGAAGATTAGTATTATCTGCGTTATTCGGACTATTGTCCTCATCTTCATTGTCATCTGTACTATTTCTCTGAATGTTTGAGATGAGGCTTGAAGATTAGTATTATCTGCGTTATTCGGACTATTGTCCTCATCTTCATTGTCATCTGTACTATTTCTCTGAATGTTTGAGATGAGGCTTGAAGATTAGTATTATCTGCGTTATTCGGACTACTGTCCTCATCTTCATTGTCATCTGTACTATTTCTCTGAATGTTTGAGATGAGGCTTGATGATTAGTATTATCTGCGTTATTCGGACTATTGTCCTCATCTTTATTGTCATCTGTACTATTTCTCTGAATGTTTGAGATGAGGCTTGAAGATTAGTATTATCTGCGTTATTTGGACTATTGTCCTCATCTTTATTGTCATCTGTACTATTTCTCTGAATGTTTGAGATGAGGCTTGAAGATTAGTATTATCTGCGTTATTCGGACTATTGTCCTCATCTTCATTGTCATCTGTACTATTTCTCTGAATGTTTGAGATGAGGCTTGAAGATTAGTCTTATCTGCGTTATTCAGACTATTGTCCCAATCTTCATTGCCAAGTGGATAAGGTAGTTAGGTTGAGACAGTTCTAAGTGACAGTTATCTCTGGACCCCAAATTCAATCCTGAGTAGAGGCAGTTAGAAAAATAATTAATACAACTCCTACCCCAGCTATGGTTAGCGGAATGATAACAGGATACCCCCGTGGAATAAATAAAGGGTTAGGTTCAAAGTTCCGTTATGGCTCCCGATTACGACAAGAAAGTTCCCGAGTTCGAAAAGAAGGTTCCCGAGTCCGAGAAGGTTCCCGAGTCCGACAAGAAATACCTGAAGAAGGCCGGAGGGCATATCGGCCGAAACGTTGTACAGATAACAATGAAGATGAGGACAATAGTCCGAATAACGCAGATAATACTAACCCTCTTTTTGTGTGCTGGGTGTCTTACTCCACTGCAGGGGATACGATTAAATAGAACCACTTCAGGGCAAAGTTGATCTGGGAGTAAAGGCAATGAAGGGCTTGTGGGAATTGAAATAGAATTAAAATTAAAATAAAGATAAAAAAATATAACAAACTCCCATGAGCCTTCACTGGAAGAATCATCCGAGTATGTGCGAGTAAAAAAAGGACCCACTTCCGGCCCCCAAGAGAATCTCTCGGCCATTCTGACTTAAGCCTTAACTGTGTCTAGACACTACTAAAGTAAAGTAAAGTCGACGGGGCGGCATAAAGTCGGTATCAGCCAGTCAGCGAGGGAGTCTATCCCCTTTTCAATAGCGCTAGACCAAGGAGATTGTTTTAGCATCTGAGGTGGAGCGCCACACCTACCATCAGCGCCTTACCTTACCGCACAGATCCCTGTGCTACTCATACGCTGAGTAGGCGAAGACCGGTATCGAACTAGGAACCTTGTGGTTTCTAGCCGAACGCTCTACCGACTGGGATATATACACTACTACTGGGATATATTTCCTTGCCAAAAAAAAAAAAAAGCGTAAATTTATATATTGTTTGAAGATTGTTTGTACAATGTCATTTTTGTTGATACGATTCAGCATTTAACATAGTGATATAAGATTATAATGAGTGGTTCTTATAATACGTAGGTGAATATATACGTAAATGAATCCGAACGAACAAGTACAACATAATAGCAGTACAGACTTTATTGTCTGAGCACGTGGAAAATGACATACATAAAATGATACAAAATAGATAGGACAAAAGTCCTTTGGAAATACGAAATAGTTCATAAAGAATATGAGAATTACTTACTGATAGTTGGGGAGCAAAGCCCCCACCCCCACTTAATGAATAAAAAGACCGCACGTCTAGTCCATTTTTTGTGGATAATATATATATTATATATATGTATATATATGTGTGTGTGTGTGTGTGTGTGTGTGTGTGTGTATGAGTGTGTGTGTGTGTGTGTGTGTGTCTAGACACTACTGGCCAGGGATATATTTCCTTGCCATGTGGTTTCTACGACCCGTGAATAAAGCCTCAATCATAAAACCACCTTCTGTATTTGTCTCTTGTTTTTCTTCCCTTGAATTCATTCCCCTTTAATTATTGGAGAGTATCTTAGTCTGTGTTTGCTTAGATAAATTAGTGTATGTTTTATTTTTCCTTTTTTTCTTTCCTTTTTTGTGCCTAAGCTAACCTAATTGTATTTGTTTATTTACTCTTTAAAAATAAATGATCTACTTACCGGTAGGCCCAGCCATGCCAATGAATTAATTTTTAAAACTGTCTGAGCCACGCCAGCCTGTTTTTAACACCTACTCTGAACGCTGATTGGCTTTAGCATTAACCAATCAGATGTACAGAAGCCAAGGTCTTCGTTGGCAAAACTTTAATTAAAGCCATTTGTTCTGTTAGCGTTGGACAAACGGGTAGCGCATTAAGTTTTAATCATCTCTAATAGGGTCAAAATAGCGAGGGGGTATTAGGTTGAAAGACCCGAAACCCTCCAATGAACCAGTTAATAATAACATAACTGCCGACACTACCCAGCGCTGTTTAGTAGCACAGGCGTATCTCAAACACTTTTCAGTGCGACAACTGAATAAGATGGGGTTAAATGTAAACCCTAGGAACACGCACCTAGAATAACCAGCTACCTTTTTTACCTAAAACATTAAACCTCTTCCTACCCCACAGGCTACTACGTACACCCAGATCTCCAAAGCTAAAGACCCAGATGCAGTTTAGTATCATACCCAGGACACTGTAAGGTTCATGGTTATAATATGAACATACAACTCCGACAAGGGTTGTTAGGACAAAACATTTTATATTGTAAACAGCACAGGAATAAGACAAGATACAATAACAATAAAATACATGTACATAACATAAACATACAAGAGTAGAGATAAAAGGACTTGAGGGTCCGTACATACAAAATCACTTACTAGTGATGTGGGGGGGGGAAAGCCTCCAGGAGAGTTACATAGCGTTGGGGGACGAAGCCCCCACCAAGAAGCGTGTGACAATGTCTCTAACCCATGTGCTCGTACGAGAAGATGTAGCTAAAAGAGGAAGAAGCGTTTGAACCAGGCGCTTAAATACTATAGCCCCTGGTGAGAACAAGCAACAAATCAGGGGGAAGACAACTCTTACAGGCCAAATGGGAAGATACCCCAACAACACCTTTCATACACATATCATTCAGCTAGTTTAAATCTACTTTAATCGTAGGCTATTTTATGGCTATGAGCCAGTCCATCTAGAAGAGTGCCGAAGGGGTGTTACTTACTCTACAACAAAAAACTTCTTTCGACTGGAGCAGTAGAATAACCCCGACTGCACCTCTGCATGTAATTTTTGGAAAGCTCAAATAATACCCTTTCTCCAATACCAACATTTTTCCCGCTAAGATCTCGGCTGCAGTGATTAAAACACACTTTTTAATTTGGATATGTTTTCCATAACCTAGGCATGAAACATGTAATCTTACCACCCTGAGGCTTTAGAATAAGCTGATTCCGGCTCTGCAGAGGGTTAATAACCCCTTTCCACTAAAGGTGCCACCTGTTGGCCATGTGTGGCGACTCGTGATGTTTAAGGAAGGGGTCCTGGTGGCTGAACACTGAGAATATACTAACTTTTGCCTAGTCTGGCACGTTAGTCTCAGAATGTTTACGCTGTAAGTACTTACCCCTGTAAGTTTGTTTGTTTGTTTGTTTGTTTTGTTTTACGGCATATCAACCTCCGTGGGTCATTTAATGCCGATAAAGTTTTGAAATAAATCAATTCTTAATGGATAATACAATTTTGTTTATAAATACATTTCTCTATTTAACCCACAGATGGGACCCTAACAGGTACTACCACTCCGGGTCAGAGTGGACCAGGGAGCAATGGTGATGAAGTGGTGCTCCACATTCCCCAAGCCTCCAGAACTCGAACCTCACCATCAGATAGAGTTTAACGTCATTCCCAGGACATGTAGACCCACAGCCACCGCCTTCTAGCACCCATACGATAAAAAGGGGCTGGGGCTTGCCATAAGGGCAATAGGGTTGGAAAAATCATATAGGTGCTAGGGCTTGACGTGACCAGCCGATTGATCGGAAGGGGCCTCTCCGACCGCCCGTTTAGCCCAAGATAGGGCCAAAGTGGAGTACTGCATGTCATGAACTGCTCATCCCCCTGGGCTCTATCCTTAAGCATCACGGGTCGCCACCCACGGCCAACAGGTGGCCCCATTGGGGGAGTCTTACCCCTCTGCAGAGGTGCAGTCGGTGCATTCTAACGCCCCAGCCGACAGGGCGCCCCTGTAAGTACTTAAAACTGAACTCTACGTAACCGTAGTGATGAAGCGATAACCAGTTTTTTTAACCATAACTTTAACTGTATATCTGTCTCTTTTAATCCTTTCGGTGTTAGCTACTTTTGTTAGTTTGTGTTTTGCGCGTCAAGGATTGATTAATACCACAGATAAAATTGTTTTGTGTTGCTGCACGAAAGAAAAATTCATATATTGACCACTGGTGGCTTTTGCAGCAGCTGCGAGAGTTTCTTGGTCAACATTATAAAGTGTACCATTAAACATATTACTTATGATACATATATATATATCGATTTTTGATCTACATCTACTTGTATATTGTTATCTATCTCGATGCTTTCTGTTTTATGACCGCGTTTTTCTTACGAGCTATTGATTAACTGTTGTTTTTACTCATTTTGTTTATTCGGTGGAAGACATTAAAGGATCTAATGTTTTAATCTAATAGCGCACTGGCTTTACTATTTCGTCATAATTATCTGAGTGTATAAAAAAATAAGTTCTTTTTTACAGACCTTTGTTACAAAGGGTATTTCATTTACATATATAAAGAACCCACAAGGTTATCAATATTAATATATAGGGGTATCTTGACTTACGAGTGTCCAAAACTTATCAATATTAATATATAGGGGTATCTTGACTTACGAGTATCCAAAACTTATCAGGGGTATCTTGACTTACGAGTGTCCAAAACTTATCAATATTAATATATAGGGGTATCTTGACTTACGAGTGTCTAAAACTTATCAATATTAATATACGGAGGTATCTTGACTTACGAGTGGCTAAAACTAATCACTATTAATATATAGGGGTGTCTTGACTTACGAGTGTCCAAAACTTATCAATATTAATATATAGAGGTATCTTGACTTACGAGTGCTCAAAACTTATCAATATTAATTATAGGGGTATCTTGACATACGAGTGTCCAAAACTTATCAATATTAGTATACAGGGGTATCTTGACTTACGAGTGTCCAAAACTTATCAGGGGTATCTTGACTTACGAGTGTCCAAAACTTATCAGGGGTATCTTGACTTACGAGTGCCCAAAACTTATCAATATTAATTATAGGGGTATCTTGACTTACGAGTGCTCAAAACTTATCAATAATACTATATAGGGGTATATTGATTTATTGGTGTCCAAAACTTATCAATATTAATATATAGGGGTATCTTGACATACGAGTGTCCAAAACTTATCAATATTAATATATAAGGGTATCTTAACATACGGGTGTCCAAAACTTATCAATATTAATATATAGGAGTATCTTGACTTAATGAGTTTTCCGAGTTACGAGTTATCACTTGTCCGATTTTTTGCTTTGAGTTGTGAGCTGAAATTTGTGGTACGAGATCTTTATATTAATCAGTTCACTAATTTTTTTTTCAAATTTATTACGCCCCACCCAAATATTATTTATAAAATAAAAGTCGTCGTAGTGGCCTAAAGTCTGTATCAGCCAGACAGCGAGGGAGTCTGAGGTGGAACACAACACCTACTATCAACTCCTCACTTTACCGCACATAACCCTGTGCTACTCATAGGATGAGTTGGCGAGGGCCGGTAAAACATTAAATCATATTATAGCACATAATTCATTACATTCTATTTTAATATATTTCTATAACATTTCAATGCAGTACTATTTTGTTAATTAAAAAAATATAACCGAAAAAAATTAGGGGAGCTGGAACGGATTTATGAGATTTCAGTTGATTTTAATTGTGAAAATTGATTTGATATACGAGAAAATTGACTCACAATTGGAAGAATTAAAATCGTAAATCAAGGTACCCCTACTCTCTCTCTCTCTCTCTCTCTCTCTCTCTCTCTCTCTCTCTCTCGCTATATATATATATATATATATATTTATTTATTTATTCATTATAGTGTATAAAATATTTAAGGTACGATTGCTACCATTGGTTTCCAAGCAGCATATATAATATATATATATATATATATATATATATATATATATATATATATATATATATAGTGATTGCCACTTCTTCGCAGAAGAAAGCCATTTCTACAAGTAATTCGGTTGTGAGCATGTAGATGGCTCAAATTGGATTTATAAAAAAAGTTCTTTATGTTCCCTGTCACACATGACCCCTTTATCAGCTTTTCCTCGCATGCGACCGTACGTGACTGAGAAACCCAGCCCTCGACAGGCAGGTCCTGTCACACAGATCACATTCATGGTCAGTCTCTACTGTAGGAAATGTGTACGTGCCGTCCGTCATGTTCAGCTTAAGTAGAAGCCACTTCAGGATGGGGTGCTTGAGCTGACTTACCTCAAATAGTTACAGCTACCATCGGCCTGCCTTTCCAAGAGAAAGTGTACCGACCCCGAATTCTGTCAATTGGTCCTCATCGCTAAAGCAGACTTCTGCAAGTGTCGCGATGTCTGCTCCATATCGAGAGTTCTTTGACACGATACCAGTTCGATGCTCGAGTTTCAAGATCCCCCAGGATTGAGATGTGTCTGAACATTCCATGTGGCTATTTAGCCTAGGTTTGCTGTTGTAATATTTTCTTGCTCCAGCCCTGAGAATGTAAACAACCGCCAGCCGCAGGTTGCTCGCCAGCTTAATAGGGGAAGAGGCATTTGTTTTTTTTATGTCTGGGTGAGCAATACTACCCAAGGGGCTACTTAGTCACTCACAACCTCGCCACGTGTAGATTCACAGCTGTGTGTTTCCAGCCATAAAGATGACATCCAAATAATTGACATTTATTTGTATAACATATTTCACTTATCTGGTTTCGTCAGATGCTGCCAAGATTTCCTTTTAAAGAGAACAAAAACGACCAGATACATTTATATTCCATTTACAAAAGTAATAATAATAATAATAATAATAATAATAATAATAGAGATTCACTTCCGGTTTTTGTCTGTAACAAAAACAACGTCACTGATTACGTCCCACTACCTAAAACGTCATAACGTAGAATATATACACTCAAAATTTGCGCATGCAACGTTAGACAGTCCTCATTGTTTTTTTTAAACAAGTTTTAATAAATACGTACCTGGTATTATCTATCTATCTATAGTTTGTTTTATTTTAATATATATTTAAAGTTATCAGAACTAAGTGTCCATTTCATTTTTTTTATATTTTTTACTCCTTTAATAAATTTATTTTATTTTTTACTCCTTTAATAAATTTGATGATTTTTCTTTACTTATGATACAAACTCTCTGATATTAAAATTTCAACTCCCATCCCCGTTTTTTAATTTTGCTTGTAATAATAATAACAGGAACATAAATATGAATCTATTCAATTTCTGTTAAAATTTTCTACCTTTAATATAAATGTGAAAAACAAAGATACATGAAAAACACCTTTAAACTACACCCACTACATTATTTAAAAAGAAAACAGAATATACAAAAGGGAATGAAAAACAAAAAAACAACTAGAAACCACATGACTTGTATTTATGTCTATCTCAGTGAAAAAAAATTTCAATGATATAAAAAAAGATCTGGGTATTCCTATCGTGCACGACGGTCAAAAATATGATTAAAAAACACACACATGTCTGAAGTATTTATCCAACGGTTCCATAACGAGCAGGATGCGACACAGGGCCAAATTTTAAGGTAAATATATATATTTACCAACCCCTCCGCGCGAGCAGGATTGATTTTCGTCAAATCTTAGACGAAGCTGTTTGGATTTCACATAGCACTAATACGCTTGGGAAACGTATGGATCCAACTATTCTCCTTCCAGCTATGGGTAAATAGTAAGGCAGATTGGGCTCTTTAACCTTGGCTAGGTAACCAGTCTAGGAGGAGGAAAACTCTGAATTCAAACCTATATATATTAATATTGATAACTTTTGGGCACTCGTAAGTCAAGATACCCCTATATATTAATATTGATAAGTTTTGGGAAAGGTATGAATCCAATACTTCCTCCAGATATGGGTAAATAGGAGGGCAGACAGGGCTCTCTAACCATGGCTAGGTAACTAGTTTAAGAGACAGAAATCTCTGAATTCAAACCTGTTAAACCCCGCTTAAGAAATTGACCTTCTGTCAGATCCTGCTCGTGCGGAGGGGTTGGTAAATATATATACAATGCCCCACAGTATTGATAGTCCGTTAAACCAAACCAAACCAAACCCATCTATTCTTTCTCTAGACTCTTCAAGACATCTTATTCTATAAGATTATAAAAATTAAAATTAAAAAACATTAAAAAACAAAAGCGGAAAACAAAAAACAAAAAACCTGATCGATATTTGCAAGATGCTGAACTTGTATAGGAGAAGGAAAACTCTGAATTCAAACCTGTTAAACTCCGCTTAAGAAATTGACCTTGTATCACATCTTGCCCGTACACAGAGGTTAGTAATATATATATATATATATATACATATATATATATATATATATATATATATATATATACAAGCGAAGGGGAGGGGTGACTCTAGAGTTAAAGAATGTTGGGAGGGCGCTGACTGCTGCCTTTTTAGTGATAAAACTATTACATGTGATCAATTTCACTCCCCTTCACTGGCATATAGAGAGTAAAAAGGAGAGTTATGCATAATGCAAAGACAAAGACAGGTCAAGATTTGACTTAATAACAAATTACGACTAATTAAACCAATTAAAGTGGATTTTTTCCAAACCTTAAGTAATTCTAAAACTAAGGAATAATTTATGACAAATTTGTGATCAAGGTCACCAGCAAAAAATCCTTTAGCTATTGAAAGCTCAAAATCTCAGCTTTAGTATAATAATAGAAGATATATATATATATATATATATATATATATATATATATATATATATATATATATTATATATTATATGAAAGTAAATGGAAGTTAATCCAACAGTATGAATTTGTTTTTTCAAAAAATGTTAAATTCCTATATATATATATATATAATATATATATATATATATTTTCTCATATATATATATATATATATATATATATATATATATATATATAATATATATATATATATATATAATATAAGAAGTAAATGGAAGTTAATCCGACAGTATGAATTTGATTTTCAAAAAAGTATTAAATTCCTATATATATATATATATATATATATATATATATATATATATATATATATATATATATATATAATTTATAATGACCCACAGTATTGATAGTCCGTTAAACCGGATCAAACCAAACCCATCCAGTTTTTTTCCCCAGACTCTTCAAGACATTTTATTCTGTAAGATGTATTTTATCAGTCTTTAAGAAATAAACAAACAAACAAATAAATAAACAAATAAATAAATAAACAAAAAAACAAACAAAATCCAGCATTATAAAACAAAAACGAAAAAACTAAAAAAAAACAAAACCTGATCGATATTTGCAAGATGCTGAACTTGTATGTTAAGCAAGGAGATGGTACAGTCTAGGAGAAGGAAAACTCTGAATTCAAACCTGTTAAACTCCGCTTAAGAAATTGACCTTGTGTCACATCTTGCCCGTACAGAGAGGTTGGTAATTGTATAACCACACGGATGAGAAGTGATACTTCGAAACACGTGTCTGTGGATTACTATTATTATATATATATATATATATATATATATATATATTATATATATATATATATATATTATATATATATGGAAATACGATGAGGAAATCAATTTTAAAATATTTTCTTCTCATATATATATATATATATATATATATATATGAAAGTAAATGGAAATTTAATCCGACAGTATGAATTTGTTTTTTCAAAAAAATGTTAAATTCATATATAATATATATATATATATATATATATTTAACGACCGACAGTATTGATAGTCCGTTAAACCGAATCAAACCAAAACCCATCCAGTTTTTTTTCCCCTAGACTCTTCATGACATCTTATTCTATAAGATGTATTTTATCAGTCTTTAAGAAAGAAAGAAAGAAACAAATAAATAAATAAATAAACAAACAGACAGACAGACAAACAAAATCCAGCGTAAGAAA
Organism: Doryteuthis pealeii; assembly: GCA_023376005.1. Classification (NCBI taxonomy): domain Eukaryota; kingdom Metazoa; phylum Mollusca; class Cephalopoda; order Myopsida; family Loliginidae; genus Doryteuthis; species Doryteuthis pealeii. The sequence continues at coordinate 2,694,513 of CM042164.1, read as the reverse complement.
AAAACCAAAAAAAAAACCTTCTCGATATTTGCAAAATGCTGAACTTGTATGTTAATCAAGGAGATGGTACAGTCTAGGAGAAGGAAAACTCTGAATTCAAACCTGTTAAACTCCGCTTAAGAAATTGACTTTGTGTCACATCTTGCCCGTACAGAGAGGTTGGTAAATATATATATATATATAATATATATATATACAAGCGAAGGGGAGGGGTGACTCTAGAGTTAAAGGATGTTGGGAGGGCGCTGACTGCTGCCTTTTTAGTAATAAAACTATTACATGTGATCAATTTCACTCCCCTTCACTGGCATATAGAGAGTAAAAAGGGGAGATGTATAATGCAAAGACAGAGACGGGTCAAGATTTGACTTAATTGCAAATTACGACTAATTATACCAATTAAAGTGGATTTTTTTTCAAACCTTAAGTAATTCTAAAACTAGGGAATAATTTATGACAAATTTCGTGTGATCAAGGTCACCAGCAAAAAATCCTTTAGCTATTGAAAGCTCAAAATCTCAGCTTTAGTATAATAATAATTATATATATATATATATAATATATATATATATATATATATATATATTATATATATGAAAGTAATGGAAGTTAATCCGACAGTATGAATTTGTTTTTTTTCAAAAAAATGTAAAATTCATATATATATATATATATTATATATATATATATATATATATTATATAATGACTCACAGTATTGATAGTCCGTTAAACCAAATCAAAAACCCATCAGTTTTTTCCCCAGAATCTTCAAGACATCTTATTCTATAAGATGTATTTTATCAGTCTTTAAGAAAGAAACAAACAAACAAATAAATAAACAAACAAATAAATAAACAAATAAATAAACAAATAAATAAATAAACATACAAACAGACAAAATCCAGCATTAAAAAACAAAAACGAAAAAACAAAAAAACAAATAACCTGATCGATATTTGCAAGATGCTGAACTTGTATGTTAAGCATTCGCCAAAAGAGACATCTGAGCGTCAGCTGAAAAAGAGCTTACTCAGCTAGACGTCGATTTTGAGAAATGGAAAACGCACCAACCCTAACCACAAACCAATGCGAAACTCAGTTGGAAAAAAAATATATATATCAAGTATGGCACTTGCGTTTATCAGCGGACACATGTGACAAATTATAAGTTTTGCGATGGTCGATTTTTTTATTCGCTTCACTCATTTTTTGTTGTATTAAAGGAATCTCCTCACTCTTTATGTGTTTTTTTTCAACAAAGATACATGATCAGGAGTGTCAGATGATATCAAGCGAATATTATAAGAGCAGGTAAAAAAAAAAAACAGGAGAGAGAGAGAGAGAGAGAGAGAGAGAGAGAGAGAGAGAGAGAGAGAGAGAAGAGAGAGAGAGAGAGGGGGGGTTAATGGATATACATTTCAAATTGTATGTTCGTGCATGTATATCTTAGTCCCAACATCTTTAGATAAAAAGTCTTTTTTTTCTCAGACTACAAGAGAGTGGAATAAGAATATATATAATATATATATATATATATAGATAGATATAGATATGATATAGAATATATATATAGAGAGAGATTCTTATTCCTCTCTCTTTGGAATCTGAGAAAAAATACTTTTTATCTAAAAATGCTGGGAACTAAGATATACATATACGAATATAGTTTATACATCGATTCTTATTCCTCTCTCTTTGGAATGTATATATATATATATATATATATATATATATGGAGAAAATTTTTAAAGAAAACAAACACAGGATGTCGTGAACGATGGAAACTCTTTATGTCATAAAGAGTTTCCATCGTTCATGATATATATATATTTTTCCCAGGCACCGGAAAACGGCTAAAACCAAAGACTAAAAATAAAACATAAAAATAGATGATAAAAAATAGATGAAAATAACATGAATGATAAATAAAATAAAATGATTTGATAAACAAAAATATAATAATAATAATAATAAATAATATTAATAATAAAATAATAATTACTCTGATAATGTAACAAACTAGCACAACGAGATACAAAACTAAGACACGACTGGGTTGGAAGGTGATCCACTGGGAATTATGCAAAAAAAAGTAATTTGACCATAAAACAAAATGTTATATGCATAAAATCAGAATCTGTTCTTGAGGACAAAACACATACAACTCTCTGGGACTTTGAAATAAAAACGGATCACCTTATCCAGCAAGAAGACCAGACTAGTGTTGATAAACAAAAAGAAAGAACTTGTCAACTGGTGGATTTCGCAGTGCCAGCAGATCACAGGGTGAAGCTAAAGGAAAATGAAAAAATGGACAAAATATCTGGACCTTGCTAGAGAACTGAAAAAAGTTATGGAATATGAAAGTCAAAGTGATACCAATTGTAGTTGGTGCACTTGAAACGGTCCCAAAAGGATTGGAAAAGGGTTTGGAAAGTTTGGAAATCAGAGAAAGAATTGAAACCATTCAGAACACTGCACTGCTACAATCTGCCAGAATACTCAGAAGAGTCCTGGAGACCTGAGGAGACTTGTTGTCACTCAGACTCCAGTGAAAGCTAACACTGATGTGAAAACTCAAAAGGAGTCAATAATAATAATAATAATAATAATAATAATAATAATAATAATAATAATGCAAAAAATTAAATTTTGATCATACAAAAAAGGGTATATGCATAAACCAGAATCTGTTCTTGAGTATGAGTGGAGATACAAATAGTACAAACAGTCAGACATGTTTAGTACTAATTGGGGCACCCAGTGATACTCAAACTCACTAATAATGGTTTGCGTGTCTAGTTCGCGGTAATCTTGTACTTTAAATGACTAAATTCCTACCATAAAATTGTACTTGCACATTATTCAAAACTAACAGCGGCTACCCGGCGTCGCCTGGGTAGAGGGGGGATTTTTAAGTTAGTCCCACAGATCCATTATTACTGAATCGTGAGCTGAATCCTCGTGGGATGCTCCATTTAAATCCCCATGTAAAAAAAAATAGACCTTGCATTGATCCATCTACTCTGAAAAGAAATGTTAATGTCTACTACTAAAATATTAAATGAAAAAACACCAAAAAACTCCATGGCTGTTATCATTTAAATTTTATTTTTTCTAATTATCTTCACGAATATAATCAAATCTCCATTATTTTTGCTCAAAACCAAGCCCTGGTGATATGTAATGTATTAATTATTTCTTTGTCGTTAATTGTTTATTTTCGAAAATTTTCTTCCGGACATACAGATTCCCACTATTGCCTTTTTATATATGTACTAGAAGTGGCTACCTGGCTCTGCTTGGGTAAAGGTGGATATTTTAAAGTTAGTGTCTAAAATCGACCTACTCTATTGTGCAGTCCCCATTCATTTCCATTACTCCCAAGTCCATTGTTAATACGGTGTGGTAGTACCTTGTTAGAGTCCCGTGGTATAGGTCAAAAGGATCTGTTTGCAAAATAATTAATATATAAATTAATTAATAAAAGGAATATTTATATCATATAACGCACGCAAAAAAAACAGTTGAGAAAACTAACGAAAAATGTAAATATAAACGTACTAAAGTACGTAATTCCATAACCTAAGGCATGAAATAACCCCAGACGTATTGACATGTCATTAATTTCAATGAATCCGAAATAGAACAATAACATTTTTTTAGTTAGACCAGCAAATATATGCACCCTCCGGGTGCAAGTATTTAAGTTTTAATATAATAAATATATTTAAATTAGGAAGGCTAATGAATCTGAATAAGTTGCAGATAGAGATTTGGAACAGAGGGGGTGATTGAAAAATAGACAACTTCGAACTAACTCTTCCATCATTTTCCATTACTCCCGTCTATCATTGGTAAATTTTCCTAATTTAAACCTGTTTAGTTAAAATAGGAAGTAAGGAATAAATTAAAGTTATTTCTTCTTGTTTAATGGATTCTTTAAGATTTATCCCGAGATTTTTGTTCATATTCAATAAGATAAACCAAACAATTAGAAATCCAATAATACTTAAGCATATATTATTAAAATCAAATTTTTAAGATCAATATGCAAATTAGCCTTCCCATTCACACTGTAAACCACTATTTTGTTGTATATATAAATACAATTGCATGTTAATAGTTTGGTAGATATGGTCAACAGTCTTAATGATGTAAAATAATTTTATTAATAATTGAAGATTAAATTAAAAATAAAATCATGGAGAATTGTGGTATAAATAACAAAAGGAATTGTGACTTGAAAATAGTAATATAGTTTCGGGTTACAGACAGACAACCCCACAATCTCCATTATAATAAGATTTTGAAAACCACAAACACAGCAATTTGAGTAACAGTTGGAAAGAATTAACTCGTAAGTCAAGGCTCCTCTCTCTCACTCGCTATGCATATATGTATATATTTATTTATTCTTTTGTGTATAATATATTTTTAAGGTACGATATATTTAAGGTACGAGGACGTATTAATATCTTCTAATGAGGAGGCAATAGCTATTAAGATCATTCCAAATTGCTAAATTTCTCTTTCGTAAATTTCTTTAAAAACGAAAAGAAAAAAGAAAAGATACGCAAATGTCGACGCCTTTCTATCATGGCTGTCGTTTGTAAGATTTTATAATTGATTTCCTCCTCACTTTCCTTGATTATCTTCATTTTTTTTTATTTTTATTTATTTTTATTGTATAATTAATTGATTTATATAAATTGCCTTTTGAACTAATAAATCAATACTGAGATTTCATTCATATCGATAAAAAAAATCAACGTTCCCTCATATATTTAAAAAAAAATTTTTTTTTCGCTTGAAGGAATATTTGAATAAAATATTGGGATACTCAGACAGCGACATTACTGTATTCTGTATACTTTCAGTCTGATATGAATTGTAATATTTGGATTTCTACTTACGGAAGTGTGAAAGAGGAAATAAAAAACAGAAACAGAGAGGGGAAACTATACGGAAAAGAGGATAATGATTATAAAAACTAGCAATTTGCTATTCAATCACACACACACACACACAACAACACACACACACACACACACACATATATATATATACATATATATATTATATATATATATATATAATATATATATTATACTAAAGCTGAGATTTTCATCTTTCAATCTCTAAAGGCTTTTTTTCCTGGTGAGCTTAATGACACGAAATTTATAACTAAATTATTCCTTAGTTTTAAGGATTGCTAATGTATACTATATTATATTATTATATATATATATATATATATATATATTATATATATATTTATACTAAAGCTGAGATTTTCACCTTTCAAACTCTAAAGGCTTTTTCCTGGTGAGCTTAATGAACAACGAAATTTATACTAAATTGTTCTTTAAGTTTTAGGATACTAAATGCATAAACTTTATTATATATATATATATATATATATATATATATATATATATATATATATATATAGGCTGTTTTTGTGGATTTTTTGTTTATATTTATTTATATTGGGACAAGTTTGCTACCATTGGTTTCTTGCTTAATTTTTAAAAAAGTACATTTTCCTCCACCATATTCAAACGCACACATTTGACCATATTTATATCATTTGTATCGTTTAAAAAATATTTTCGCGTTGCCTGATGATTGCCTACACTTTTTTAAATTAAAGCATACACAGCAAGACACCAATTGTATTGAACGTGTCCCAATGTAAATAAATCTATAACTATATATATATATATATTATATATATATATATATAATATTATATTATATATATATATATATTAACGCTCTATCATAGATATTGGGCACTCTTCAAATAACACTGTTACATTGGATTACTAGGCGATTTTCAAGTATAATCGTGCCAACCATACAACACACCCCACACCACAACATCACACACACACGCACACAACCCCACATATATATAATATATATATATATATAATATATTTATTATACTTAATAATTATATAATTATAAGTCAATCCCAGACACGTGTTCGGATATCATGGCTCCTCAAGTGTGGCTAGACACAACTATCCTCTGGGTAGGGGTTATATATATAATATATACAATGTGTAGTGGTTGACACTATCATACTTTGAGAGCGGTAGAATTCAAATAGTGAACCCGTGGTGTAATGTTAAAGTCATGGGAAAACGGACTCGTCGCCCACAGTTCAAATCCTGGATGGGGTAATTACATTTCACTTAGCGATAATACTACTTAGCGATGGGAAAGGTATGAATAAATAGTAGGGCAGACTGGGCTTTTAACCTTGCTTAGGGAACCACACTAAGGAGAAGGAAAACTCTGAATTCAACCTGTTAAACTCCGCTTAAAAAGTGACCTTGTGTCACATCCTGCTCGTGTGGAGTGGTTGGTTAAACACACAACACACACACAGACACAGAACACACACACACACATATATATATATATTATATATATATAATATATATATATAATATTATATATATATATTCGGGAATAAAAGGCCTTAAATACCATGGGGTATCGTGGTTATGGACCATTTCTCATACGGAACCTGAACTCTACAACAAACTACTGGTAGAGAATTAGAACCCACCTAGAATCACCTTTTACCAAGAAACTTGGTACCGCATCCAAAGTATATATATATATATATATATATATATATAATATCGTTAAAAGTATGTTGAATGACAAGGATATTTATCATAGTTTTCCTAAATACACAGAATTAAAGAATAGTCTATTGAAGTGGATTAATTCGTTGGCCATGATATCTATCTCCGGATCATGTACATATACGTATATAGATAAAACCCATATATATTATGTCACTTTGTTTTTTGAACACAATTTCCTTGGTCCACAATACTGATACCCATTACTAGAGAATGTAACTAACAAACTGTACAGCACACTGAAAGACATAGAAGACGGTCCGTTCGGCAATGACCAATTTCTTTTGAGTTTCATATTATTTTCAAAGTTGTCTACAACATTTTAACTGAAACATTAGCATTCGCTTTCCATCGAGCACACCTGTCGGCCATTTATTATTCGTTGTCTCCATTGGAACATCATATTCTTTGCCTTTCGTCCAATTCCTTTATTCTCAAGCTGGCCTCAAAACATCTTAACTATTCTAACAACAAGATCAGGTTCAGTCAATAGCATTCGGATCCTATCAATGACGCCACTCATCGATGTGAATAAGAAAACAATTTCGACAAAGAAGATTTATATAATAATTGAATATAAGATAGGTAACTGAAGGTTCGATATCACGAAAATAATAAAGTTATTTATAAACGACTGAAGTTTAAGTTCTTTGTTTACATACCAAATTGTGTTTTAACATAAATTCCATACGTACTCAAGCGCTATATCATATATATATATATATATATATATTATATATATATATATATATAATATTATTATATATATATATATATATATATATGATATAGCGCTTGATATAAACACCGTATCCAATTTTTTAAAAAATTTTTATATATTTTTTCACTTTTATTTTCAACTTTTAATTTCCATTTTATTTTTATTTTTATTTCAATACATTTTTGCTTACCATTACTTTCATTTTCTACTTTTATCTCTTTATATTATTTTTAATATAATTATCTATATTTAACTACCAAAAACTTCTATTATCAAACATATACAACCGTTTTTTTTGGTTTTTGTTAAATACTCTCAAACCAAATTAAACTAGTTATTAAAGTAATTTTAAATTTTTCACTTTTAACTATTAATATGACCAAACATATCTTTTTAAAAGATAAAATTGAAAAAATAATTCCCATAAATTAATCCAAATTTTTAATCCAATAAACAAAAACATTCCTGATCTACGAAAATATAAATAAGCGTTCTCTACAAATTTAAGTCCCATTTCCAACGGCAATTTTATAACACCTAAGATTAATCGAAAACTCGCATTATTTACTGAAAGTAACCCTGAAAGAATCAATCGATTAAACTTCGAGTTAGGTTACTCCTTTCCAATTTGTTAATATAATATACACGTTGTATTTTAAGAGGGTCTCCGTATGCTTCTTTCGGCATAATTTTAAAGTTTTTTTTTAATTTGGGCGTTATTACGAAGCATCTAAAAAATAAATGAATGAACTCGGATGTTATGGAGATTTGGATTCATTACTTTTTTGATTATTATTTTTTATCATAAATTTTCGGTTTCGTTAGATACCCTTTATCAAATGACTGTTGTCCTGTTCAACGGATCTTTGTCTCTGTTGTTATGAAGCGGCAGCGTCTGAAAAAATTTATAATACGGAGTATTCGATTGTCGTCGTTCAGTCCCTTCACGTGAGTTGTGTACTTTTAGAAGCATTTAGTCTGATTGTTTTCAAAGATTGCGTTGTTGGAAATGCGTGTTCTATTAGAAGGCATTTGAGTGTGTAAGGTTGTGTTTAGGGTGTTAAAGTGAAGTGATATTGTAACATGCGGGGATTTGATTTGATGGATTTGTGGTTATTTAATCTTTAGTTCTAACAGAGTTTGATGTTCTCTCCCACATATCCACTATTGTGCAGTTGTGTGCAGTATATGTAATATATGATGTTAGCCTATCACATGTTAGGTGTGCGGATGGATTGGTTATGTCGTGTGGGGTATTTTTAATTCGGTTCAGTGATATATGCTGCAAAAATTTGGCATCTATGCTTGTTGCATTCTTTTGCTACCTTTTGTACGGTATATGTAAATGTTTTCTGATGCAGTGAGGATGTTACGTAGGTAGTGGTTGGTTTTTTTGCGTGATAGGCGGGGTTTTGAAGGATGGACTTGTTGTGGGGTCGCGTTGTGTAGGGTTATTATTATTGTACGTTTATATTATATATATATATATATATACTATATATAGGATATATATGGAGGATATGTGCCTAATTGGAAGTCAACCTAATTTTGAAAATTAATTAGTTAATAATTAATGGATTTAGGCGGGCATATATTTGTTCAAAATTGTAAGGCTAAACAAGCGAGAAAATGTCAATCCCTGAATATACATTTCGACTATTAGTCTCATCAGCTAAGGTTATAGACATGAGACCTAATAGGTGGAAATGTACATTAGGGATTGACATTTCTCTATTTGTTAGCTTACATTTGAACATATATGCCCGCCTAAAATTCATTAATTATTAACTAATCAATTATCAAAATTAGGTATGACTACAATAAACAAACACATCCTCCAAGATATTGTCGGCCTTAAAAGCCAATAAAAGATACAACACATTTGTTGTTTACTTACCTACTATATTATATATATATATATATATATGAAAGTCATCCCAAAAAATGTAAGTATATATCAGTTAAAACCAAACGAGAAAATTGGAAAACCAGCTATGAATGGTTAGAGTCCCCGCCTGCAGCCTGGGCAGTTCAGGGGTCGAATCACACACAGAGCAGTCTTTGTCTAATAGCTCTGCGTTGATTGAGGCATTAATATGCCGAAATGTACACACAGAGATCGACTTTTTGTCGATTGTTTACGCCTTTACATTTTAAACAAATATGCACGCCTTATTATTAAATTATCAACTGAATTAAATTTCAATTAGGGATGGCTTCAATTAAGCACTTTATCTCCCCCACCCCATTATATATATATATATATATATATATAATATACTATATATATATAAATGTATAATATCATTTATATTATGTATAATATACTATATATATATATATTATATATATGATGTACTCTCTCTCGAACGATAGGATGATGATCAACAGTGAGTGATTTGTTCCTCTCATGTTGTGGCATGACTATCAAGAAGACCATTTTGTGTTTCCTTGAGTGTGATAGCAGCCCAGCCTTAGCAAAATTAAAAAAACGATGTAAAAAATAGATTTTGTGAAAACATATTGCCTGGCGGGTGGGAGTAAAAAATTCAAGTCAGCGAGATTTGTACCCTAAGTAAGTTAAAATCATCAAAATTCATTAAAGGCCATTAAAATAAAACAATTTGAAATGTAAACTTTAAATATGTATGAAAATAGAAACAAACTATATATAGATATTAATACCAGTCATGTATTTATTAAAAATTGTTTTAAAAAAAAACATGAGGACTGTCTAATGTTGCATGTTCAATTTGAGTTGTATATCCTATGGTATAAACCAATTTGGTAATGTGATGTAAGCAGCGAAGCTTTAATTTTTGTTACAGAAAAAAAAACCAGAAGCGAAATCTCGATTATTGAAGATAAAAAAACAAGAGGACGTCTAATGTTGCATGTTAAAATTTTCAGGTTTTATTCTATGTTATGAGGATTTGGGTGTAATATGACGTAAGCAGTGACGTAGTTTTGTTACAAGAAAAAACTGGAAGCGAATCTCCATTATTGATAGATAAAAACAATGAGGACTGTCTAAGTGTTGCATATTCAAATTTTCATGTATAGCCAGTCGGTAGAGCGTTCGGCTAGAACCACAGAGGTTCCCTAGTTCGATACCGGTCCCCGCAACTCAGCGTATGAGTAGCACAGGGATCTGTGCGGTAAAGTAAGGAGCTGATGTAGTGTGCGGCCCCAACTCAGATACTAAACAATCTCCTTGGTTCTACGCTATTGAAAAGGGGATAGACTCCCTCGCTGACTGGCTGATACCGACTTTAGGCCGCCCCGTCGACTTTTATGACGATTTTGGGTAATGTGACGAAAGCAGTGACGTAGTTTTTGTTACAGACAAGAACCGGAAACGAATCTCCATTATTGATAGATATCTTCTATTTACAATGTTAATTACGGATATGTGGTTACTTTTTACTCCTATCTTCTAACAGATTTGGATTTTGTCAGTGATATTCTCCATCTTTTTGCACGAGTAATCAAATCAATTGTTGATGGTTCCAAGGGAGATAACCACAGTTGATAAAACAAGGGGAGATAATATTTTAAAAAATGCCAACTTGCATTTTACAGTCTCGTTTGTGGGGCACAGAAGCGAGGTCATGTGAATGACTTATCGTTTGAAATCGCATTGATTTATCCTGAGACAATCGGCAAGAATCGTTCATCAGGGGTCTGAATTGATGTGCTGGGAATTAGGCAACTGAAGGGAGGATAGTACGACAGTTAAGATGAAGACGAAAATAAATACAATACACACAAAAAAAGAGAGAGTAAAAAAGAGAAAAAAGAAAAGAAAAGAAAAGATAAACAAAAGTCTAGTTTCCGCTCAAATCAGTAGAAATTACGCATGCGCCGATCAATGTTTGACTTGTGGGTATTCTCTTTGACTCCATCAGCTGATCAATCAAACGTAAGTTTCTCAGACGTACTTAAGAGAAAAATCGGGTCAATTTCAAGCGGCTTTAAGCAGACGTACAACAAAATACCTAAGAAGATAAGTTGGAGAGAGAGAGAGAGAGAGAGAGAGGGAGAAAGAGAGAAGAGAGAGAGAGAGAGATGAGATATAGAGATAAAAGAGAGATCATAATGAGTTCCTAAACGATCTAGAAAGAAGATCAGCAGAGAGAGAGAGAGGGGGGAGAGAAGAGAGAGAGCGAGAAGAGAGAGAGAGAGAGAGAGAGAGAGAGAGAGAGAGAGAAAGAGGAGAGAGAAGAAAGAGAGAGATAGATAGAGAGAAAGATATGAAATACAGAGATAAAAGAGAGAGAGAGAGAAAAGAGAAAGATCATAATGAGTTTCCTAACGATTTAAAAGAAGATCAAGCAGAGAGAGAGAGAGAGAGAGAGAGAGAGAGAGAGAGAGGGGGGGAGTGAGTGAGTGAGAGAGATACAGAGATAAAGAGAGAGCGAAAAGATGGGCCGAAGAGAGAGAGAGAGAGAGAGATAGAAAAGTGAGATCATATGAGTTCCTAACGATCTAGAAAGATCAGCAGAAAGAGAGAGAGAGAGAGAGAGGGGGAGATACAGAGAGAAGGGGAGAGGGGAGAGGGACCGAGAGAGATAATGAGAGAGAGAGAGTTAAATAGAGAGAGAGAAGGAGGGTGAGAGAGATAGAGAAAGAGAAAGAGAAAATAGAGGAGAGAGAGGGGGAGAAATAGAGAGAGAGAGAGAGATAGGGGAAGGAATTAATGATTTCCTAACGACCTAGAAAGAAGTGGAGGAGAGAGAGAGAGAGAAGAGGGAGAAGAGAATAGATCATAATGAGATCTAGAAGAAGATTAGCTGAAGAGAGAGATAGAGAGAGAGAGAGAGATAAAGAGAGAGAGAAAGAAAGTGAGTGAGAGAGAGATACAGAGAAAATAACAAAGAAAGAGTGAGAGAGGGGCCGAGAGAGTTAAAGAAGGAGAGAGAGAGAGAGTTAAAGAGAGAGAGAAGAGAGGGTGGAGAGAGAGAGTGAGAGAAGGAGATAGAGAAAGAGAGATAAATATATATATAGAGGGGGAAATAGAGAGAGAGGGTGAGGTATCATAATGAGTTCCTAACGACTAGAAAGAAGTAAATATATATATAATATATATATATATATATATATATATATATATAGAAGAGAGAGAAGAGAGAGAGAGAGAGAGAGAGATCATAATGAGTTTCTAACGATCTAGAGAGAAGAAATTGGTTTGATTTAAAATGCTGAGATCAACAGAAACAATCTTAGAATTTGCTCCGCTAAGCATGAAATTTTTCGAAGCTAACCTCTTTTTTAGGGTACTGTGTCACGTCAGTGTGAAAACTTACTCAGACACATTTGTCGTTTGTTTATGTTTCTTTATTTAATGGCATATCAACCTGTGTGGGTTATTTAATGCCAAAGTCGTTCTTGTAGAAGAACAATAGTGCTACTATTTAACCCATAGCTGGGTTGTCGTTTGTGAAAATACTTTTAAACTCATTAAAACCATAAACTAAAACCAAAGGGTTTTTTTCTTCTTTTATGAAGGATTGATTTAGCATTAATGTATATGTGGGTATGTGTATGTGTGCGTATTTGGGTGTCTGTATGTGTGCATGTATGTGCATGCCTTTTTGTATATATATATATATATATATATATATATATATATGTGTGTGTGTGTGTAACCAGTCTAGAAGAGGGATAACTCTGAATTCAAAATTCCCTCCAGCTATGGGTTAAATAGTAGGACAGACTGGGCCCTACAGCCATGGGTAGGTAACCAGTCTAGGAGAGGGATAACTCTGAATTCAAAATTCCCTCCAGCTATGGATTAAATAGTAGGGCAGACTGGGCCCTTCAACCTTGGGTAGGTAACCAGTCTAGGAGAGGGATAACTCTGAATTCAAAATTCCCTCCATCTATGGATTAAATAGTAGGGCAGACTGGGCCCTTCAACCTTGGGTAGGTAACCAGTCTAGGAGAGGGATATCTCTGAATTCAAAATTCCTGAGGTCGGTCGTTGATTGGGTTTGCGGCAACCCTTGATGCACCAATTCTTTCCTATCGACTGTGCCAAAAAGTGTGGATGGTCCAACACAAGCCTTCACCCCTATAAACAAATCACTGTGTGGGTGTTCATTGTGTGTGTGAACCCTCATGCGTCGAAAATCAACGAGAGAGTCCATAATATATATATATATATATATATATATATATATATATATATATATATATATACAACCCCTCCACACGAGCAGGATCAATTTCTTAAGCGGAGTTTAACAGGTTTGAATTCAGAGTTTTCCTTCTCCTAGACTCGTTACCCAATCAAGGTTAAAGAACCCAGTCTGCCCTGCTATTTACCCATAGCTGGAGGGAGAATTGGATTCATACCTTTCCCAAGGGTATTAGCGCCATATGAAATGCAAACAGCTTCGTCCTGGAATTGAACTCGAGTCAACGAGTCCAATTTCTACTACTCTAATCATTAAACCACGCGTGTGTGTGTATATGTGCATGTTTGTGTGTGGAGTGTGTGTGTATGTTTGTGTGGGTATGTATGTATATGTGTATGTGTACATGTTTTTGTGTGTATGTGTGCATGTTAGTGTGTATATATATATGCATGTGTGCATGTTAATGTGTGCGTATATGATGTCTGTGTGAGTTTATGTGTGCATGTGTGTATGAGCATGTTTGCATGTGTATATGTATATGTGTACATATTTGGGTATGTATGTGCATTGTGTGCACATACATTGGTTTATTCGGACTCATCTTTATTGTTAGCTGTACAACGTTTCGGCCGATGTGCCCTACAGCCTTCTTCATATATTTCTTGTCGGACTCGGGAGCCTTCTCGAACTCGGGAATTTTCTTTTCGAACTCTGGAACCTTCTTGTCGTAATTAGACATCTAGCGTAACGGATAAAGGCGTTGGGTTAAGACAGTTCAAAGTGACAGTTATCTCTAGGCTGCAGGTTCAATTCTGGTTAAGAGCGACAGTAACATAGAATAATAATTAACACAGCTTAACACCTGTACCCCAGCTATGGTTGGCGGAATGAGAAGAAGATACCCCCGTGGATTGAATAAAGGGTTGGATTCGAAGTTCTGTGATGCCTCCCGATTACAAGAAGGTTACCGATTACGACAAGAAGGTTCTAGAGTTCTAGAAGGCACCCTGTCCGACAAGAAATACTCGAAGAAGGCCGGCGGGCACATCGGTAGAAACGTTGTACAGGTAACAATAAAGATGAGGACAATAGTCCGAATAAACCAAATAATACAAATGACCAAGTCTCATCTCAAAGATTCAGGGAAATACGTTTTTGTTTTATTAATTCCTGTTAGGCATTCAAATTTTTAAACAAATTTTAAAACTAATTTTTAAACAAATTTTTAAGATTCATTTTTTTTATCTATTCAACCCATAGATTGAACCTTCATAGATACTACCACATAGAACCCATAGATATAACCACTCCAGATCAGAGTGGATCTGTGGCTAATTATCGAAGCGTTGTACAAATAACAATAAAGATGAGGCCAATAGTCCGAATAAACCAAATAATACTCAACAAAACCGTTTCATGCATAAAATAACTCAAGGATTAACCTGCTGTAAAATGTAAGTAACAAACCAACCGACCAAACCAAACCTATTCCGAAATGTTGAGCTAGCCGGCTACGTCGATAGATAGCTAGGTCGATAGATTCTTCTTTCTTTTCTTTTGGAAGTTCGTCGCAGACGACGATGACGTCACTCCATATCTTCATTTGCGGACCCTCTGGTGGCTCATTAGTCCAATTCTGAACTTGCAGTTGCGGTCACACACATTGCAGGGAAAGTTCCCATCTACATTCTGTTGTTCAGGACGACGACGACGACGACGTCGCTCCGCAGTCCTGTTTATCTCGTTATTGAGCTGCTTAGCTCGCTAACCCTGCCTGTTGGTCGCCAGATCTTCCAAGCTAGAAGGTGTGATGGTACCTTTCTTCAGCGTTGACTTAATAGGGTCTGTGAACCACTTTTTTTTGGAGGGGGGGATTCTGTCCTCCGCGTGCCATCTGTGAGTTCACTGTAAAGTAGTTTAACTCTTAACATCCTGTTGAGATTTTTCTAAGTCCAGAGGATTCCTATAAGGATATATAAACAAATGGCTAAAAATGACCTTTGCATCTAAAGTTACCTATTATTTCCCTTAAATCAAAGATTTCTACATATGTTTAATATTAAATTTAAACAAAGGCTATCGTTTGGGGCTAATTAGTCAAAACGAATGTGACTTCCAGCCGGGTGGAATAAGGTGGTATAGGACTTTAAGAGTTAAGGGGGAATCTGTCTGCAGACACAGGTCGATAGATATCAACAGCCAAAGAACCAGGTAATAGATAGATAGATGTAATCAATGGTTTCCTTGGTAACGAATCTATTTCATCAAAGTCTCTTGTGTTGGATGATTGATAAGTAGAGATCAAAGAATGATAGTAAACATTGTGGCAAATGGCAAATAATCACAGGGACGCATGAACATATAGAAACGCAGATTTCATACGATAAAAAAAAAATTATGTACGAACAAAGTTATCGAAAATGACAGAACAGAGAAAAATATGCTTCTCTAATACCGTAGTTTTATTATCTCTCTTCTTTTTGCTAAAGATAAATGTCACTGTTAATTTCTTTCGAGCGAGTCATCAAAATCCCCATCGTCTGATATCCCCGACACGTTCAAGATTCCATATATTGACTTCGAACCTAAAATTAATAGATTCCCTCATACAAAATGGCAATAATTCTGGAATAACAACATCAACAATAAACTCTTTCTAATCAAACCCATTTTAGGAGACAGGAAACAAGCTTTAAGAAACTTGAGAAAGGAACACGTCATTGTGTCCCGATTACGCATTGGTCATACAAGACAAACGTACTCAAACAAGAACAACAACCACAGTGTGAAACATGTCAAACAACTTTGAGTGTTAAACACTTATTCGTGGAATGCCGGTTTTTTGCTCGGATCAGAAACCGTTATTTTAATGCAAACAATATGAAAGATCTATTTGAAAATGTCAACATGGAGGACATTCTGTTCTTTTTTAGGGAAATAAAATTATACCTTAGAATATAGACATGAACTTAATCAATACCATACAACATGGACTCCAATGGTGCTAACACATTGTTAAAACCAATTACTAAAAAGATTATAAATATAAATACACTCTAAGAGCGCTTGCCCAGTGGAGATCCTTTGTGTTAAGCAGAGCACGATCCTTAGTAACAGATATTACTTCCTAACCTTTAGACATGACATAACCCCAGACGAGTTGATATACCGTTAAAATCGATAAACCAGCCAATCAAATTTTTCTTTCAAAGAAATAGGAGGGGGTACTGAAAGTTACTTAATCTGACCAAGACGCAATGACATACAGACATAAAACGTACATCCAACTCAACATATTATACCCGCTGATCTGTTCTTTGGAATTTACGACATGTCAACCCTTGGGTTATCTTATGCTGTACACCAGACTGATCAGAGGGGGTCTATCCGATCGCCCGTCTAGCGTAAGTAAGTTTATGGAAGTCATTTAGAAGCCAAGGTTGGCTGGATGATTGGTTGGTTGGCTGGCTGGTTGGTTGGTAGATTGATTGGCTGGCTGGTTGGATGGTTTTTATGGCATGTCAACTCTTGGGTTATTTTATGCCGTAGACGTGAAAATCTTATTTAGTCCTGTTGGGAATTCAAATTTATTTGAAAACTTTTAAAAACATATTTTTAAAAACTGATTTTTATCTATTCAACCCATAGATGGTACTGTTTAGTGGCGATCCTTTAGGCTTCAAGCAAGAGCGCTTGCCCAGTGGAGATCCTTTGTGTTAAGCAGAGCACGATCCTTAGTGTATCAAATGACCCACTAACTGCATCTTGTGGTGTTCCAGTTCTGGAGTTCAGAGTGAACCTGGGAGTAATGGTGATGAAGGCGTACTCTACCGTCCACTGAGCTCCAGAACTGGAACACCACAAGATGCAGTTTAGCGTCATATTAAGACACTAGCCTTCTAGCATATATATAATAAAAAGGGTTGAGGGTCTGTTATAACAGCAATACGGTTGGGACTATCATATAGGAGCTAGGGCTTGAGGTGACCAGCCAATTTATCGGGGTTTGGGATTCTCCGACCGCCCGTCTAACTTAGGGTTTGAGTTTGAGTTTTGTTTAACGGCATATCAACCCCTGTGGGTCATTTAATGCCAAAAAGGTTATTTTGGATTTCAGACTTTAAGGTAGTGGTTCTATGGAGATAATTGGTTATGTTCTGTTATATTTTGTTGAAAAGGTTGCTTTTTTTAATAAAATTTAAAATGTTTTCAGGGTTTGTATTCTTGAAGATGTCTTTCAGGTTTCTAGCTTGATAGTAATTTGCGCGGATATGTTTAAGTCTGTTACAATTTAGAAGGATATGCTTGGTTGTAAGTTGTACTTTGCATGTTGGGCACACTGGGGCCCCCTCCCCTTTTAACAGGTACGAATGGGTAATGTGGGTGTGCCCAATACGCAATCTGGCGAGTATTACTTCTTCTCTTCTAATACTTCTGTGGGCTATCGGCCACTCTCCAATAACTTCCTGTATTTCATGGAGCTTGTTTTGAGTCAGATTGTCCCATGATTTCTGCCATTTGTCTAATATAAATTTGTTTATGGTTGGTTTCAGATCTGTATATGGGATTTTAGATTTGCTCATATGTGTCT
Organism: Doryteuthis pealeii; assembly: GCA_023376005.1. Classification (NCBI taxonomy): domain Eukaryota; kingdom Metazoa; phylum Mollusca; class Cephalopoda; order Myopsida; family Loliginidae; genus Doryteuthis; species Doryteuthis pealeii. The sequence continues at coordinate 2,676,391 of CM042164.1, read as the reverse complement.
GAAGTGCCTTTCTTGCGGCTTTGTCTGCCTTTTCATTTTCAACGTCTATCTTAAGTAAGGTCCAATGTAGAGTTTTGCATGTTATGTACTGCTCAGCCACCAGGATTTCGTTCTTAAGCCAAGTGGCCTCATAGATGGGGTCTTACTCTTCTGTAGAGGTGCAGTCAGTTATTATGCTCGTAGTTCAACAATTGATTACCGTTAAGTAACAGTTTTTCGCTAGATCCCCATAGTTAAGCAGTGATGAGCCTTTTCAATGTTTCATTGGGTAACCACTTCAGCATTAGCAGGTACTGTAAGCAACTAGACTCATTTGTTTATCAAAAGTGACTTTAGTCGAAAAGTCGACGGGGCGGCCTAAAGTCGGTATCAGCCAGTCAGCGAGGGAGTCTATCCCCTTTTCAATAGCGCTAGACCAAGGAGATCGTTTTTAGCATCTGAGCTGGAGCGCCACACCTACCATCAGCTCCTTACTTTACCGCACAGATCCCTGTGCTACTCATACGCTGAGTCGGAAGGGGCCGGTATCGAACTAGGAACCTTGTGATTCCTAGCCGAACGCTCTACCGACTGAGCTAAACCGGTCCTAATCATCTGCTTCTTACTTTACCGCACAGATCCCTGCGCTACTCATACGCTGAGTTGGCGAGGGCCGGTATCGAACCAAGAACCTTGAGCCTAGTCGGTATCAGTCAATCAGCGAGGGAGTCTATCTCCTTTTCAATAGCGCTAGACCCAGGAGATCATTTTTTTAGCATCTGAGGTGGAGCGCCACACCTACCATCAGCTCCTTACTTTACCGCACAGATCCCTGTGCTACTCATACGCTGAGTTGGCGGGGACCGGTATCGAACTAGGAACCTTGTGGTTTCTAGCCGAACGCTCTACCGATTGAGCTTTAATAGGTATTAAATGATCCGAAAAGGGTTGATATACCGTAAAATCAAACAACTAATGAAACAACATTAACATAGATCGCACATCTCACAGTGTCGGTGGGGCGTAGCATAAGTTGACTGTATCCTCTGCAGGATTTTTCCTTTTTTTTTTTTTTTCCAATTATTTTTTATTTTTTCCGTTTCGTTTTATTTTCATTTCTGTTTTCACTTGTTTTCCTTTTGTTTTTCTTTTTTTGCTTTTCGATTCTTTTTGTTTTCATTTCTATTTTCAGTTTTTCCTTTTTCGTTTTCTTTTTCCCATTTTGTTTTTCGTTTTTTCCACATTCGTTTTCTTTCAATTTTCTTTCATTTTTCTTTTTTCATTTCTAAAACGAAACTCATAAGACGAACGGATGTTTTAATTTCTGTTCTTCTTTTCTTTTTTAACACCCTGTCCGGTGGCAAAAGCTGCTTGGTAACGATGGGAGTGGCAGTCCCGCCTTGAGCTACCGAATGTGTGTTATCACTCCTACTTGGCGGCTGATGAGGGCAGGGTATCGCACCTGCTATCACACGTTGTATGATGAAAAACAAAAGATTATTACTTACTTAAAACTATATAACTGTGTGCAAACAAATGACTATTATTAATGGGAAAATTACTTGAACCCATATAATTATTAGTATCAGATAGAGATACTTGATATCATACATCTGTGTGCAATTTTTTGTATCGAATAGGAATACTTGCTATTATATAAATGTGCAAATTATTTGTATTAGATATGAATACTTGATATCATATAGTCGTATCCAAGAAATAAAAAATAAGAAAATAAAAATAAAAACAAAACAACAAAAAACATTGCTTATTATTCGTAGGAAGCGCGTGGTGTAATTGTTAAAGTCATGGGAAATGGACTCGTCGTCCCGAGTTCAAATCCTGGACGTGGTAATTGCATTTCACTTAGCGCTAATACCCTCGGGAAAGGTATGAATTCTACTCTCCCCTCCAGCTATGGGTAAATAGTAGGGCAGATTGGGCTCTTTAACCTTGGTTAGGTAACCGGTCTAGGAGAAGGAAAACTCTGAATTCAAACCTGTTAAACTCCGCTTAATAAATTGACCTTGTGTCGCATCCTGCTCGTGCAGAGGGGTTGGTAAATATATATATGCTTAGTAGAAAGAGTAAATTTAAATCACCTCTTATAAAGAGCTCATACCAAATTTATGGGAGCATATATTAATATATAAAAGTAGGCGAAGTGAACTATAGTCGGTATCAAGCGGACAACGAGGGAGTCGATCACCTTTTAACTAGCGCTAGATTATGGAAATTGGTTTTGCATCTGGGTGGAACGCCACACCTACCATAATCTCCTCACTTAACCGCACAGATCCAAGCTGTGCTACTCATACGCTGGAACCGTGTGATTCAGATATAACATGTTTCCTTGTTGAATGGCTATGGAGGTCCACAAAAAATTAAGAGGAAAACGGATCCTCGGATTAAAAAAAGGTTGAGAACCATTGCTCTAGATAGATATCATTATATACGAATGTAAACATATAGTATGGGGGCGTGTCGTCTAATGGTTAGAGTCGTTAGAAATTCGTCGACCCGAGTTCAATTCCTGGACGAAGCTATTTACATTTCACATGGCATTAATACTCTTAGGAAGGGTATGAATCCAATTCTTCCTCCACCTATGGGTTAATATCAGGGCAGACGGGGCTCTTTAACCACGGCTAGGTAACCAGTCTAGAAGAAGGAAAACTCTGAATTCAAACCTGTTAAGCTCCGTTTAAGAAATTGACCTTGTGTCGCTTCCTGCCCGTGTGGAGGGGTTGGTATATATATATATATATAAGATTTTTTTATTTGGATGTTTGTTTATTTATAGAAGCATTGCTGAATAAAGTATGTATATTAAATATTTTATATTTTTGCTTGAGGGCAATTACAATGCGAATATCGCATAAATTCGATAATCATAGAAGATAACAATGACAAGTGAATTTCGCAAAGAATTACACGCTGTGTAGAATATCGTACAGACTGTTTCAACTTTATTAAGTCTCATTGTCATCTTCTATAATTATCGAATTTATGCGCATTGTAATTGCCTTCAAGCAAAAATATAAAATATTCAATATACAATATATATATATGTGTGTGTGTGAGTGTGGTGTGTGTGTGTGTGTGTGTGTGTGTGTGTGTGTGTGTGTGTGTGTGTATAAACATACAAAAAATATGTTTGTGTATGTACGTCAGTGCTTTTGCGCGCACGTGTAGAATCGCTTTGGGAGTGTTCCGGCTTTTATAGCAGCAAAGGTCATCCATAGCGTTGACAAAAGCTAACGAAGAACATTAAATGCTGCAACAGGACTTTGACCAACGATCAAGTCTAATGAGCCTTCAATATCTGTATCGATTTTTGGAGAATTCTTCCTTTCTTTTAGATGATATTTGAAGAAGAACTTTCTTCAATGAGGAGTGCCGATTCAATGAACAGAATGGTTAAGTAGCCTCGATTCCAGATTTGCATTTTTAGAAAACGCTTTCGACATTCTTTATTTCACTTTATTTTTTTGTTTTTTTTTCTTGGTTATATTTTTTTCTATGAATAATTGTTTGAATTTTTAGGCGAGGACATCACTTGAATAGTATGAACATTGATCTGTTGAATTTGATTTCACGCACGTTGAGCCGCGGTTGAAAAGAAATATTACCAAGAAGTTGAGTAAAAAATATTTGCAATACCTTGTCTTACGAATGTTCAAATTTAAGAGTTTTCTGCATTTTGCTAAGATATATACTTTAATTTATATACTTTACTATGACAGAATCAAAAGGTATACTATGACAGAATCAAAAAGGTGCCACATACTATGACAGAATCAAAAAGGTAGGCCACATACTATGACAGAATCAAAAAGGTAGGCCACATAGTATGACAGAATCAAAAAGGTAGGCCACATAGTATGACAGAATCAAAAAGGTAGGCCGCATACTATGACAGAATCAAAAAGGTAGGCCGCATACTATGACAGAATCAAATCGACGGGAGATTCCATCATATATAATATATATAATATATATATATCTTATTATAATGGAGATTGTGTGTTTTTCTGTCTGTAACCGAAACTATATTACTACTCAAGTCACAATTTCCTTAGTTATTTACGGCACATTCTCCATGATTCTATTTCTATTTAAACCTCAATTAATAATAAAACTGTTTGACATTATTAATACTGTTGGTCTTACCTAAATACTAATAATATGCAATTGTATTTATATATACAACAAAATACCAGTTTTCAGAGTAAACGTAAAGCTAATTTGCATATTGATATTAAAAAAACTGATTTTAATAAAAATGTGCTTGGTATTATTGATTTCTAATTGTTTGGTTTTATCTTAATGAATATGAGTAAAAATCTCTTCAATGAATCCTAAAAGAAATTCATTAACAAGAAGAAATAACTGTAATTTTATTCTTTACTTCCTATTTTAACTAAATAGTTAAATTAGGAAAATTTAGCATTGAAAAACGGAAGTGATGAAAAAGTAAGTTTCAGTTGTTCTATTTTCCGATTATACCCCTCCGTTTCAAATCTTTTTATTTGAATTCTTAATTTATTTCATTAGCCTTTCTGATTTAATCTAATATTTTATTACATTTAAACTTAAATACTTGCACCCGGAGGGTGCATATATTTGCTAGTATATATAATATATATATATATAATATATACTAGCAAATATATGCACCCTCCGGGTGCAAGTATTTAAGTTTTAATATAATAAAATATCATATTAAATTAGAAAGGCTAATGAAACTGAATAAGAATGTAAATAAAAAGATTTGGAACAGAGGGGGTATGATTGAAAAATAGAACAACTTTGTAACTAACTCTTCCATCATTTTCTATTACTCCCGTCTTTTATTGGTAAATTTTCCTAATTTAACTGTTTAGTTAAAATAGGAAGTAAAGAATAATATTAGTTATTTCTTCTTGTTAAGGGATTTCTTTTAAGATTTATTGAAGAGATCTTTGCTCATATTCATTAAGATAAAACCAAACAATTAGAAATCAATAGTACTAAGCATATATTTATTAAAATCAAATTTTTAAGATCAATATGCAAATTAGCCTTCCCATTCATACTGTAAACCGCTATTTTTTTGTATATATAAATACAATTGCATGTTATTAATATGTAGATATGGCCAACAGTATAAGTAATGTAAAACAATTTTATTAATAATTGAGGTATAAATAAAAATAAAATCATGGTATATGTGATGTAAATAACAAAGGGAATTGTGACTTGTATAGTAATATAGTTTCGGTTACAGACCGACAAACCCACAATCTCCATTATAATAAGATATATATAATTTAATATACCAAGCGTGTTGGTAAATCCTTGCGGTGAGAAAAAAACCCAGCAAATAATTTGATTGTAAGAATATACTACCAAACATCAACCGGGGAGAAAAAAAATTTTGAAAAAAAGAAAAGACCAAGATAGTCGTACCAACAAAAAGTAATCTATTGGTACAGTATTTGGGCAAATGAAAAAACAATTTATATGTATATATATGTATATAAGATATATATATTTTCATATAACCGCTAGGAGAAGAGCTAATAAGTAAAAAGATGAGCATTAAGCGAAACTAATAGTAGGTTCGTCAAACTCATTAGATTTATCTTTAATATATATGTATATATATAATATATATATATACATATGATATATATGTTTATATAATCTTATATACATAACATCACTAATATTTAACCCTCCTTTAATTAGACCGCAATATTATATATATATTATATATACATATACATACATATTATATATATATATATATATATTATATATAATATCTTATTATAATGGAGATTGTGTGTTTGTCTGTCTGTAACCGAAACTATATTACCATACAAGTCACAATCCCCTTTGTTATTTACATCATATTCTTCATGATTTTATTTTTATTTAAACCTCAATTATTAATAAAATTGTTTTTATTACTTACACTGTTGACCATATCTACATACTAATAACATGCAATTGTATTTATATATACAACAAAATAGAGGTTTACAGTATGAATGGGAAGGCTAATTTGCATATTGATCTTAAAAAAATGATTTTAATAAATATATGCTTAGTATTATTGATTTCTAATTGTTTGGTTTTATCTTAATAAATATGAGCAACAATCTCGGGGATAAATTTTAACAGAAATCTATTAACATAAAGAAATAACTGTAATTTTATTCTTTTCTTCCTATTTTAACTAAATAGTTAAATTAGGGAAATTTACCACTGAAAGACGGGAGTAAGGGAAAATGGTGGAACAGTTAGTTTCAAAGTTGTTCTATTTTCCGATTATACCCCCTCTGTTCCAAATATTTTTATCTAAATTCTTATTCAGTTTCATTAGCCTTTCTAATTTAACATGATATTTTATTATATTAAAACTTAAATACTTGCACCCGGAGGGTGCATATATTTGCTAATAATATATATATATATATATATATATATATATATATATATATATATATATGTTTATATAATCTCATATACTTAACAGCTCTATCACTAATATTCCTCCCTCCTTTAATTAAACCGCAATATATATATATATATATATATATATATATATATATATATATATATATATATATATATAATTATGTGATGAATAGTGAATGAAAAAGAGAAAAGTATTGGCATGGAAATGTGCTCAATGCTAATAAAGCAGAGCAGATTTATAATCAATGGTAATATTATGGTTTCACACTCATAACTTAAGTTATGAGTGTGAAACCATAATATTACCATTGATTATACATATATATTATATATACTAGCAAATATATGTAAGTATTAATGTCATGAATCATTATATTAAATTAGAAAGTCTAAAGTAACTAAATAAGAATGCAGATAAAATGATTTGAAACAGAGAGGGGTATAATCGAAAAATATAACAGCTGTAGCTTCCTCTTCCATCACCTCCGTCTTTCCTTGCTAAATTTTTCTAATTTAACTATTTAGTTAAATCAGGAAGTAAAGAATAAAATTACAGTTATTTCTTTTTGTTAATTGATTTCTTTTAAGATTTATCTCCGAGATTTTTGCTCATATTCATTAAGATAAAATCAAATAATTAGAAATCAATAATACTAAGCACATATTTATCAAAATGAAATTTTAAATATCAATATGCAAATTAGGCTTGCCGTTCACACTGTAAACCGCTGTTTTGTTGTATATATAAATACAATTGCATTTTATTAGTACGTAGATATGGTCAGCAGTATTAATAATGATAAACAATTTTATTAATAATTGAGGCTTAAATAAAAATGATTCATGGAGAATGTGATGTATAATAACAAAATGGATAGTGACTTGAGCAGTGATATAGTTTCGGTTACAGACAAACAAACACATAATCTCCATTATAATAAGAAGATATATAATATGTATGTATATATATATATCTTATTATAATGGAGATTGTGTGTTTTTCTGTCTGTAACCGAAACTATATTCCTACTCAAGTCACAATTCTCTTAGTTATTGACATCACATTCTCCATGATTTTATTTTTATCTAAACTTCAATTATTAATAAAATTGTCTTACATTATTAATACTGTTAACTATGTCTACATACTGACAACATGCAATTATATTTATATATACAACAAAATAGCGCTTTACAATGTGAACGGGAAGGCTAATTTGCATATTAATATTAAAAATCAAATTTAATAAATATGTGCTTAGTATTATTGATTTCTAACTGTTTGGTTTTATTTTAATGAATATAAGTAAAAATTTCTTCAATGAATCTTAAATGAAATCCATTAACAAGATAAAATAACTGTCATTTTATTCTTTACTTCCTCTTATAACTAAATACTTAAATTAGAAAAAATAACAATGAAAGACGAGAGTGATGGAAGAGTAAGTTCCAGTTGTTCCATTTTTTATTATACTCCCTCTGTTTCAAATCTTTTATTATACTCCCTCTGTTTCAAATCTTTTTATCTGTATTCTTATTTAGTTTCATTAGCCTTTCTAATTTAATACAATATTTTATTACATTAAAACTTAAATACTTGCACCCGGAGGGTGCATATATTTGCTAGTATATATAATATATATACATATGATATATAAGTTTATATAATCTGATATACATAACAGCACTAATATTGAACCCTCCTTTAATTAAACCGCAAAAACAAGGCGCGTGTCTAACTCATCAAGATAGAGATAATCATACATCTTTCGCTCATCATCAGTAGAAAGTTTCCTTAATCCCCTTTATCTTCATCCTATCCAAACATATTGAAAGCTTCTCTTTATATCGCATATCATTGAGTCCCCATGGACATATTCAGCAGAATCTGACAATTCGTACTCATCTCTATTTCAAATATTTTGAATAATTCTGGCAGATGACAGTTCTGAATTCAATGAGACTTTCCGTTTAGAAGTGTTGATATATTGTCGTACATCAACGTCTTCAAATATTCCTTTTATAACTGTCTTCAACACCCCCAATGTTAACCTCCTCCTATTTAAATAATTTATGCTTTTCGAAATAAAATTATTGAAATAGCGATGAAACATTGACATATCTTTTAATTTCTAAATACTAGCTAAAGGAACAACATCTTTAAAAAAAATCTCGCTTCAGAATTGGATTTTGAATCATTTCTAAATTTACGCTGAAGGTATGTGTTTAATGGTAATAATAATAATAATAATAATAATAATAATAATAATAATCATAGTAAATGTAGACTTTGTGGTAACAGAGATGAGACTGTAAACCGTATACTCTGCGAATGTAGTAAACTAGCACAACGAGAATACAAAACTAGACACGACTGGGTTGGGAAGGTGATCCACTGGGAATTATGCAAAAAATTTAATTTTGACCACACAACAAAATGGTATATGCATAAACCAGAATCTGTTCTTGAGAACGAAACGCATAAAATTCTCTGGGACTTTGAAATAAAAAAGGATCACCTTATCCCAGAAAGAAGACCAGACTTAGTGTTGATAAACAAAAAAGAAAGAACTTGTCAACTGGTGGATTTTGCAGTGCCAGCAGATCACAGGGTGAAGCTAAAGGAAAATGAAAAAACGGACAAATATCTAGACCTTGCCAGAGAACTGAAAAAGTTATGGAACATGAAAGGGAAAGTGATACCAATTGTGTTTGGTGCACTTGAAACAGTTCCAAAAGGATTAGAAAAGGGTTTGGAAAGTTTGGATATCAGAGGAAGGATTGAAACCATTCAGAACACTGCGCTGCTGCAATCTGCCAGAATACTCAGAAAAGTCCTGGAGACCTGAGGAGACTTGCTGTCACTCAGACTCCAGTGAAAGACCATCAGTTAACACTGATGTGAAAACTCAAAAGGAGTAAATAATAAATATAATAAAATGCCTCAATGACACTCTGAAAAACACTGCTATTGCTGTTGATGACTGGGAGAACCTAACTTGTAATAGACCTGACTGGAGAGTCACCATCTACCTGTCTGTGGAAGAATTTGAGTCCAACCGAATTAACAACCAAAAATTGAAGTGGGCTATTAGAAAGGGTAATTTTCAGCCCAGCAACATTCAAAGTGGAGAAGTTCCAACATGTAGTTTGTGTGAGGAAAAGGCTGGGGGTAGAATGAATCCGAGAGAATGAGGTAAAATATAAAGAATGAAAGAACAAAACTCAGACAAAAATGTGTAGTATATTTCGCTGGAGTTTTAAACTCGGCTTCTTCAGCTTTCATTGAATTATTCAGATCATACAAGTGTTTTATAGGAGGGTGAAGTAGTTTGGGGATTTCCTTCTCATCTTCCCCCTAGATGTCCCCTATAACCAATCAAACCTTTCCCTCACCACAGAACTTACCCACCTAACTACTTCCTCCTTCTATAAAACACTTGTATGATCTGAATAATTCAAGAAAAGCTGAAGAAAACGGAAAAAATTACCCATTCAAGAGAAAAAGAAAAAAAGAAAAAAAGAAAATAATATTAACAGAATAATGATACCGTTAAATCATGATTTCATTTCTTCTCTCTCAATTTTGATATATTTTTCGTTTTGTCTAATTCTATATTAATTTGCTTCTTTATAGTGAGGTATAAATGGACATAACTCCACCAATCTTTGGAATTGGAAGCTCAAATTTTTGGGATTGTCTAATGTTAACATAGTTCACACCTGTGCAAAATTTCAGAAAGATTTATGAGGGTGGGTGGCAATTT
>CM042164.1:2626177-2661177 GCA_023376005.1 Doryteuthis pealeii | reverse complement strand
TCTCAGCAGATCGATCGTCAGTCACGTTCTCATTCATTCATGGCTAAAGCCAGTGATTCAATGACGATTTCTTTCTTTTTTTCTTTCTCATTTATTTTCACCTTTCATTCAATTCTTTGCAATTTGATATCTGGCATTCATATCCACTAAATAATGCATTGGACAATGATTTTTACTATAAAAATGCATTGGGCAATAATTTTTACTATAAAAATGCATTGGAAATGATTTTTACTATAAAAATACATTAGAAATGATTTTTACTATCAAAATGCATTGGAATGCTTTTACTATAAAAATGCATTGGACAATGATTTCTACTATAAAAATACATTTGGAATTATTTTTATAGTAAAAATACATTGGAAAAGATTTTACTATAAAATACATTGGACAATTTTTACTATAAAAATGCATTGGAAATGATTTTACTATAAAAATTGCATTAGACAATGATTTTTACTATAAAAAATGCATTGGAAAATGATTTTTACTATAAAAATACATTTTAAATTATTTTACTATAAAAATGCATTGGAAATCATTTTTACTATAAAATGCATTGGACAATAATTTTTACTATAAAAATGCATTGGACAATAATTTTTACTATAAAAATGCATTAGAAATGACTTTTACTATAAAAATGCATTAGACAATGATTTTTACTATAAAAATGCATTGGATATGATTTATTTATTCATTTTTTTTTCAATCATTGATTTCTCTGAAATCTTCGATTACTCTACAAAAAGTTGATTTCTTTAAGAACCTACTTATCTGATTCGTGTCGACAGTACGGCTTTTTAGACCGTCTTAATTCAGTTTAAGCTATTCCTGATTGATTTAAGTTAAATTTTAATTTCCAAATATGACAATTTACTTAGATCCATCTGTGACGTTTCTTTTGTTAATGGTCTGACAAGTCGTTTAACTTCATTATCAAATAGTTACATTAATGATTTTATCTAATTTGTTAGATCATTTATAACTAGTACAAAATAAAAAACGCCCCCGGGCGGTGTAAAAATAGATTTTTGAAACATATTACCTGAGGGGTGGGAGTTAAAAATTCAATGTCAGCGAGTTTGTACCCTAAGTAAGTAAAATCATCAAATTCAATAAAGGATTAAAAAATAGAACAATTTGACATGTAACCTTTAAATATGTATTAAAATAAAACAAACTATATATAGATATATAATACCAGTCATGTATTTATTAAAACTTGTTTTAAAAAACAATGAAGACTGTCTAATGTTGCATGTTCAAATTTTGAGTGTATTTATCCTATGTTATGACAATTTTGGGTAATGTGACGTAAGCAGTGACGTAATTTTTGTTACTGACAAAAACCGGAAGCGAATCTCCATTATTAATAGAGATCTCAGCACATAACCTTATGCGGATTACCATTTTTTTGTTTTGACGTAATTGGTTCTAATGTTATTATTTTCTGCTGCTCTCAAGAGATATTCGATTTCTTCTCAGCCATGTCCATGTCATCTTGTAAGCACTTTCCTTAGTTTTTCGCTTGATTATTTATTACATATATCATTGTCAATATCATTCAGTTATAACGGCCGGATTAGCTCTGTCGTAGAGCATTAAAAATAGATTAACAAACAACAAAGGCCCCAGTGCTGATCCATGAGGAACACTGGACGGTATAAATTGTGTTTCAGAATCATTGTAGCCAATTTTAATTTCATAGTTCTATAATCATTGATTTTCTCAAATTCTTCGATTGCTCTCAAAAAGTTGATTTCTTTAAGAACCTACTCATCTGATTCGTGTCGACAGTACGGCTTTTTAGACCGTCTTAATTCGGTTTAAGCCATTCTGATTTCACTCATTTGTTTTGGCGAATTTGTTTGTTTCAATTTTAAATCGATGTGTAATGAGGTCAGAAAAAACAACGTAAGTAGCACTTCATCCTATCGTTGACTGGCACAATCTCAATAATATAAGGACCAGGGTTAAACGGACGATAGACCCAATTAATATCAATCCGTTTTTGCCATCAGGTCACTTCAAGAAATAAATAATAAATATTAATCCAATAGCAATAGCATAATCTTTACAGATCACTGCCGTCCCTTACAATCCCATAACCCCACCACCAGAACCTTTCCTCTCTTGAGCCCTCAAATGACTAATTAGACCCACAAAGTTTGATGCAAATATAACATAGGAAGGACGTCCTTTTCGTTTTACAGATGATCAGATGATAAATAATATGCTTATGCACCATCATATGTCTCTTAAGTCAGAAGCTGACTTACAGACTTTGTTACAAATAGCACAATACACACTATTTGACCTTGGAGTTTGCATGAATTGTCCCTGATGAGATTTCCTATGATTGACATATCCAGCCTTAGAAAGCAGAATTCGACCACATGTCTGACATTTCCAAACCTCCATGTTCGGAACACTCCGTTATTATAAAAGCCTAATTAATATCAATCTGTTTTTGCCATCAGGTCATTTCAAGAAATAAATGATAAATATTAATCCAATAATTATATCTTTATTTTTTGTAAGGTCTTTTACACGCGTTGTTAAAGTCATGACAAAAAATAACGGATTAACTGAAATATGTGTTTAACTTTAATGATTGATTGATTGATTGAAAACGTAGAAACAAAACCCCACGGTTACCTGCCGCATATCACCAAACCATCCCAGTAAGACGAACAAGACACTGCTGGAGAAACAAGGACGAACTCATAAGTGACGTCCTCCTGTGGCTGGAGAGAGATTGTCATGGATTATTATCATCATTATTATTTACTCCTTTTGAGTTTTCACATCAGCATTAGCTGATGGTATTTCACTGGAATCTGAGTGACAGCAAGTCTCCCCAGGTCTCCAGGACTCTTCTGAGTATTCTGGCAGATTTCAGTAGTGCAGTGTTCTGAATGGTTTCAATCCTTCCTCTGATTCCCAAGCTTTCCAGGCCCTTTTCCAATCCTTTTGGGACTGTTCCAAGTGCACCAACTACAATTGGTATCACTTTCACTTTCATATTCCATAACTTTTTCAGTTCTCTGGCAAGGTCCAGATATTTGTCTATTTTTTCATTTTCCTCCAGCTTCACTCTGTGATCTGCTGGCACTGCAAAATCCACCAGTTGACAAGTTCTTTCTTTTTGTTAATCAACACTAGGTCTGGTCTTCTTGCTGGGATAAGGTGATCTGTTTTTACTTCAAAGTCCCAGAGAATTTTATGCGTTTCGTTCTCAAGAACAGATTCTGGTTTTTGCATATACCATTTTGTTGTATGGTCAACATTAAATTTTTTGCATAATTCCCAGTGGATCACCTTCCCAACCCAGTCGTGTCTAGTTTTGTATTCTCGTTGTGCTAGTTTGCTACATTCGCAGAGTATATGGTTTACAGTCTCATCTCTATTCCTGCAAAGTTATTATTATTATTATTATTATTATTATTATTATTATTATTATAGTCTACATTTACTATTATTATTATCATTATTATTATTATTATTATTATTATTATAGTCTACAATTATTATTATTATTATTATTATTATTATTATTATTATTATTATTATGTAACGTCTCCTTGGGTATCTCCCCTTTTTAGTATCTTCTCACACCAACTGTAAAAAGTAGATTTGGTTTGTTTTGTTTTACGACATATTAACCTCAGTGGGTCATTTAATGCCGATAAAGTTTTGAAATAAATCAATTCTTAATGGATAATACAATTTTTTTTATTAATAAATACATTTTTCTATTGAACCCATAGATGGGAGTAAAAAGTTGAATCTTTGCATAGAACATATATAATATTAATACAATATCTATGCACATATCAAATTCCGTTCAGTAATTAATCCGATATTTCCCCAAACTACCCTCTTAAATTCTTTTTCTTTCCCTTATTTCTGATATCATCGAATTCAAATTAAATATTGTTGATATTGTAGTTGTCTTTCATTTGATTGGGTAATTTTCTTACCCATGTAGATTACTTTATTAGCCAGAAAATCCAATTGTTCAATAGAATTAGATGTTTGAATCTGCCTTGACAGTTAATTTCCAGGTATAAGAGAAACGTTAAAAAATATATATTATGATTAGAAATGCTATTAATTATTTTGAATGTTTCAATTACATCACCACACATTGTTCTTTATAGTAAGGTAAGTAAGTCGTAGGGGCGACCTCTTCATCAGTTACTTAACTATATGTTTGATGGTTTTTTTCCTCTGTTACTTAACTGTATATATAATTACCCTCTTCATTTGTTATTTAATGTATATTTAATTGCCTCCTTCCTCTACTACGTAACAATATGTTTGATTGCTTTTTTCATCTGTTACTTAAATAGATGTTTAATTGTCTTCTTCATCTGTTACTTAACTAGATGTTTAATTGCCTTCTTCATCTGTTACTTAACTAGATGTTTAAATGCCTTCTTCATCTGTTACTTAACTAGATGTTTAATTGGCTTCTTTATCTGTTACTTAACTAGATGTTTAATTGCCTTCTTCATCTGTTTCTTAACTAGATGTTTAATTGCCTTCTTCATCTGTTACTTAACTAGATGTTTAATTGCCTTCTTCATCTGTTTCTTAACTAGATGTTTTAATTGCCTTCTTCATCTGTTACTTAACTAGATGTTTAATTGCTTCTTTATCTGTTACTTAACTAGATGTTTAATTGCATTCTTTATCTGTTACTTAACTACATATTTAAATTCCGTCTTCATATTTACTTAACTATATATCTAATTGCCTTCTTCATCTGTTACTTAACTATAAATTTATTTTCTTTCATATTTTTACCTGACTATATATTCAAATTACCTCTTTATCTATTACTTAACTATATGTTTGACAGCCTTAATCATCTACAATTACTGTCGTAGACTATTATTTCACAACATTGTTAATCCTAACGTTCGGACTTTAAGTAGTCTTCATCGAAAATTCATATGCCACATCGATATCAAGAAGTCTGTATGAGAAAATGAATATTCTTTAATACGTGACAAAGATTTTAACATATCGCCAATGTATCCGCCATTGCACACAAATTAATATTAAAAACGTGCTTTCGGAAAAGCAATAATTTAGGAATCTTTGTTTGTTTTCATGGGATAATTAAATCTTAAACGTGATTAATATTGTCATTATTGAATCAGGGAACGTGACAAGTCATTACAAGCGACTGGCTTTTTCGTCTACCTAATATCAATGTTGACAAGTACCGAGCAAATATTAAAAGAAATTGAGAATGACATCATGTCTGAAAGAAGAGTAGACAAAAAGTAAAGTTGACGGTGCGGCAATGCAAGACCACACACATTCAAATGGACCAGAACAGAACCCGCCCTGTCGACTGGGGCGTTAGAATGCACCGACTGCACCTCTGCAGAGGGGTAAGACTCCCCCAATGGGGCCACCTGTTGGCCGTGGGTGGCGACCCGTGATGCTTAAGGATAGAGTCCAGGTGGACGAGCAGTTTATGACATGCAATACTCCACTTTAGCCCTATCGTGGGCTAGACGGGCGGTCAGAGAGGCCCCCTCCGATCAATCGGCTGGTCACGTCAAGCCCTAGCACCTATATGATTTTCCCAACCCTATTGCCCTTATGGCAAGCCCCAATCCCTTTTTATCATATGGGTGCTAGAAGGCGGTGGTTGTGGGTCTACATGTCCTGGGAATTACGTTAAACTCTATCTGATGATGAGGTTCCAGTTTTGGAGGTTTGGGGAATGTGGAGCACCCCTTCATCACCATTTCTCCCTGGTCCACTCTGACCCGGAGTGGTAGTTCCTGTTACGGTCCCATCTATGGGTTAAATAGATAAATTTATTTATAAGAAAATTGTATTATCCATTAAGAATTGATTTATTTCATAACTTTATCGGCATTAAATGACCCACTGAGGTTGATATGCCGTAAAACAAAACAAACAAACAGAACAGAACACCAAGATGGACATCACTTGGAATGCAAAAGCTTGAATGACCAAATAAATAAAGTAAAGTAAAGTCGTCGGGGTGGCCTAAAGTCGGTATCAAGCAGACAACGAGAGTGTCTATCCCCTATTCAATAGCGCTAGAACAAAGAGATTGTTTTGGGGGTATGAGGTGGGGCGCCACACCTACCCTCAGTGTCTCACCTTACCGCCGTAGATCGCTGTGCTACTCATACGCTGAGTTTTCAAGGAGCCGGTATCGAACCCGGAACCTTGTGGTTCCTAGTCCGAGGCTCTACCGACTGAACTAAACAGGAAGTTGAATGCAACAAGTACAGTGGCATCTTGACTTACGAGTGCCCCAGCTTACTTGTGTTTCGAGTTACGAGGTGTCGCTCGGTAGATTTTTTTGCATTATGTTGTGTACAAAAATTTGAGTTTCGAGCGAGCTTCATATACGCTTATGTTAATAAGCTCGCTAAAAAAACTTCTAAGTTTCCAAACTTGTTACGCCAAAGAAAAATCAGTAATTTATGAGGAAGTGCGTCCCGGTCTCCTGCCTCATAAATTGCTACCCGGTGACTCTCAAAATAACGACCCCAGCTCGTTGTAATTCTTGTTTATTTATCGTAATTTGTCGTAATTCTTGTTTAGATATGAAGATGGATATATAGTTTGGAATAGACTGAGATAGATAGATAGATAGATAAACAAATAAAATAATATAGATAGATATGAACAAATGGAGATAGATAGATAGATAGATATTTTTGACAAGTAAATGTATTGGGGGGGTCGCTTCTTTTTTGTCGTTATTTTTGTTTATTTAAACTAAAAACAAGACATTAAACAAACATGAATAACAGAAAATCTTAGTATTTAAAGTAATATAGAGAAATATGAACAAATTGAGATAGATAGATAGATAGATAGATATGGAGATTGATAGTTTTGAATAGACTGAGCTGGGTCGTTATTTTAATAATCACCGGGTAGCAATTTTTGAGGCAGGAGACCGAATTACCGAAAAATCAATTAAAACATATTACAGCACATAATTTATCACATTCTATTTTATTGTTTTTATACGAAGGTGAGTCAAAAATTAATACCATTTTCTTTAATTCATGAGAAGTTTTTATTTTATAAAACTAAGGCCTACATTGAGACCCTAACAAGGCTGAGAGCAAGAATCCGACGCGTCAGACCTAACTCGCCAATCGATAATGTCCTCATTCTATACATACATGACAATACTCGACCACACACAAGCATCAGGACAAGGGAGACAATCGCCTCATTCGGGTGGACAACATTACTGCATCCTCCATACTCACTAGATTTAGCGCCTTCAGACTATCATCTCTTCGGACCCACGAAAGAGCGTTTGAGAGGCAAACATTATTTCAGTGACGAGGAAGTGAAATCTGTAATGAACAAGTGGCTCAAAAAACAGTCAACACAATGTTACGGGACAGAGATACATGCTCTCATTTGAAATGGATCATTGCTATTGAGAGAAACGGTGACAGTGTGGAGAAGTAGGGATGTGATATACAGAGGACTAGCTTCATTTTGATGTATGATACATGTTCCTGTGTTGGTAATTATACCTGTCCTAAACAAAATGGCATCACTTTTTGAATCACCCTCATATAATACACTGCAATTTTTCTTATATAAAAATATGGAATCTCAGACACATATTAATAAAAAAAGAGATCAGATGGTCCTGTTAGTAAAAAGAAAAAAAAACAGGCAAGCCAAATCAGGAATATTAATTAACAACAAAAAAAAGCAAATGAACAGAAACATAAATGCACACACACACTAACCCACACACACACACAAACACACTCATAAACAAGCACCCTCCACACACAACATTTGGAAGACACGTGACAGAACAAATGAACAGCCTCTAGCAACAACTTCAGTTCTAGTAATCTCCTGTAAATGGGATTTTTATCCCGAAATATTGAGAATAAATCACAGGTTAACAAACAACACCACAGTTACCTTCTTTTTTCTTTACACTTGCATTGTGATAGCCTTCAAAACCAACCAACAAACCAAAATATTAAGTTGTATTATTAAGCGGGATGGATGTATGTCAGTTTATTTCAATATGGAAAATTGGCGGGTAGATATGCCGGTAAAATCAATCACTATAGCCTCGATTCATATATGTATAATAAACTGTTTGAGTAAAGCAGGCACTTTTGAACTACCTTGACTTTTGTTTTTAACGGCGTTCAGTAAAAAAAATAAGACCATTATGCGACAGATGGGTTTTTAAAAAATGGGACCAAGTTACCTTTAAACACCCCAGAAGGACATATTTTGCTTTGCACCGTCAACATCCGGTTGTTTGTTAGGATTAGGGTTAGGGGTTAGGGTTAGGGGTTAGGGGTTAGGGTTAGCAGTTAGTTTTATGATTTTTTAAAAATGCGTCTAAAAATCGTCTGTTAACAAACAACCGGATGATGACGGTGCAAGGCGAAACATGTCCCTTTGAATCCAGGTCGATCCTGGGGTGCTTAAATGTAACTTGGTCCGAAAAATGCTTCATTGTGAGTCAACTATATCATTAAGAATTTGCTTGAAAGTGTTACTTTCTTTGTTCTTCCCTCGCCACAAAAATTCGAATCTTGTCTATCTAGTTGAATGCGAAGACTGCTCGTTACTTTGTCACAACTTGCGTCATGTCCCTAGTTTTAACATTTTCGGACAAGAAGCATATATGGAGATGAAGATGTGATGGCTGTAATCAGAATCCTCCGAAATCAGGAACATGGTTGACAGTATATCATCCGACTTACCGGCAGGTCATATTATTTATTTACTACTGGTTTAAACTGATATGAACTGATCACCAACGCAAGCTGGAAATTTCAGAATACTCTACCGTACAATGGAGAAATATATTAAGGGACGTTAGAGATGACACTTTTTAAAAGCTGTAATTGTAATTTCAGAATACTCTACCGTAGAAAATAAAAGTAACATCATCAGGGCGGCCTAATGTCTGTATGAGCCATTCAGCGAGGGAGTCTATTCCCTTTTCACAAGCGCTAGACCAAGGAGATTGTTTTTTTCGTCTGAATTGGAGCGCCACACCTACCATCAGCTCCTTACTTTACCGAACATATCCCTGTGCTACTCATACGCTGATTTGGCGAGGGACGGTATCGAACTAGGAACCTTGTGATTTCTAGCCGAACGCTCTACCGACTGAGCTACCGTACACTGGAGAATATCTGTTATAGAAGTTAGTGATGATACTTTTTAAAAGAAAAAGGCTGTAATTCGTGGCTGAGGTATGACTCTCTGACATTGCAGTCTCGGAAGACTATATAGTTCTTCTGTCCCTGAAATTACGGCGCCTACTGTGACTGTGATGCCAATATTCGAAAAACATTATTGACCACAGATATGACTGTAGAGATTGATAATAATCGTTGTGCAAGGCGAGAGTATAATAGAAATAGATTGACCAAACAGATGTGGGTTTTCAGAGGGTTATACCGTAATACAAGACAATGGTTTAAGTTATTTTTAGGTATAACAATTAGTGTTCCATCTATGGGTTAAATTGATTAAAAAACGAGTTTAAAAATGTATTTTCTTTGAACACACAATATGAAGGAATAAAACAAACGTTATCAGTATAAAATAATTTAAGAGCTGACATGCCGTAAAATCCAACCAACCAACAACCAACTGTTTTTCTACTGCAACAGTTTTCTCATAAACAATACACACACACACACACATATATATATATATATATTTAATATAATATACCAAACGTGTTGTTAAATCCTCGCAGTGAGAAAAAACTCAGCAAATAGTTTGATATACTACCAAACATCAGCCGGGGAGAAAAAACTTTTTTGTAAAAACGAAAAGACCAAGATAATCGTACCAACCAAAAATAATCTATTAGTACAATATTTCGGCCAAAAGAAAAAACAATATATATATATATATATATATATATATATATATATGTAAAAATGGAAAAGGAATTGAATCCGACAATATGAGGAAAAATGAGTAAAGAAAAGAAAAGTAAATGGATAAAATGAATTTAATCGATCACTTACACATGTGTTTCGGTCAGTTTATGTGTGTGAAAATATTTCGCACACATACAAGAATCGACCTTCATCAGAGTGAATATTTATTTTTATGAAAAAATTCGTTTGGAAAAAAACCAAAAAAACAACAGAGATTTTTGGAAATATTCGAAAATCGAATTTTTTAAATTTGGAACGCTGAGAAATAGCTAAGATAGACCGTTATGATTAGGATATTTTTTTTTTTTGTTTTGTTTTTTTAGGGGTTATGGTACAAAATAGTTTTTTATTGTTACAAAAAATAAATAAAATAAAAAATAAAGTGTTATTATTTATCAATAACATGTTGAACATTTTTCTCGGAGTTTAGTTTATGTTTTGAAAAAAAATCGGTGAAATGTTAAAAAAGTTGTCGATTAAAAAAGGGACCACATATATATAGATAATTTTGTATAAGTTGTTTAATTTAATGAGATGTTATCGTAAGATGGTTCAGTTTAAGTGGTGAATATATTTTTTATTTAACAGATTATGTAAAGAAAAATTAGGTATAATACATGTTGCGTTATATAATAAGTGTGGAATTAATTAATAAGTTATAAAATATTTGTGGTGTGGTAATTTATAGTAAATAAAAGTAGGGGAAGTTTGAATGAAGATCTAAAAGATTTTTGAATAAAATATTTGTGGTATGGTAATTTAAGGTAACTAAGTGTAAGGAAGNAGTTTGCGTGAAGATCTAGATTTAAAAATAGTAAAATAGATGTAGGATGGGATAATTTATGATAATAAGAGTTTATCGTGTTTAATTCAAGAGAATGAAATAGAAAAAGAAAAAGGGTAATGACATTAGTTGGAAAAAAAAGTAGATATAATAGAGAAAAATTATTGATTATAGAAATATTATATATATAGATCATATTATTTATTATTATGATATAATCATTTATTTTGATTAATATATATATATTATATTTCCATTCGTATATAAACTAAATAAACCAAATATATAATCTAATAATTAAACAAACATTTCAATATATATCTAATAATTATATAAACATTTCAACTAAATAAACTAAATAAGCAATATCTTATTATAATGGAGATTGTGTGTTTCCCTGTCTGTAACCGAAACTATGTCACTACTCAAGTCACAATTCCCTTTGTTATTACATCACATTCTCCATGATTTTATTTTTTATTTAAACCTCAATTATTAATAAAATTGTTTTACATTCATTAATACTGTTGACATATCTACATACTAATAACATGCAATTGTATTTAATATATACAACAAAATAGCGGTTTACAGTGTGAATTGGAAGGCTAATTTGCATATTGATACTTAAAAATTTGATTTTAAATAAATATATGCTTAGTATTATTGATTTCTAATTGTTTGGTTTTATTAATGAAATAATGGCAAAATCTCGGGATAAATCTTAAAAGAAATCCATTAACAAGAAGAAATAACTGTAATATTATTCTTTACTTCCTATTTTAACTAAATAGTTAAATTAGGAAAATTTACCAATGAAAGACGGCGAGTAATGGAAAATGATGGAAGAGTTAGTTTCAAAGTTTGTTCTATTTTCAAATATACCCCCTCTGTTCCAAATCTTTTTATCTGCATTCTTATCCAGTTTCATTAGCCTTTCTAATTTAATATGAATATTTTATTATATTAAAACTTAAATACTTGCACCCGGAGGGTGCATATATTTGCTAGTATAATCTAGATAATTAAATAAACATTTCAACTAATATATATAACTTTATATAATCCACTTTAACCTAACAAATAATCAAATAATAAATTGAAAAGGGATAGACTCCCCCTCGCTGTTTGCTGAAGTACTGAAAATATTGTATTATATTTTTTAAGTTGGGTTGCTTTTAAGAATGCTATATGTAATTTTCATTTAAATTGACATTCATTGAAGAAATTGAAAACTTTTTAAAAAATGTAGCTTTCATGATGCATAGATAGATAGATAGACCGATGGATAGACAAATAGATAGACAAATAGATAGATAAGATAGACAGATAGAACAAATAAACAGACAGGAAGACAAATAGATAGATAGAATAGACAGATAGACAAATAGACAGACAGGAAGGCAAATAGATAGATAGAATAGACAAATAGAATAGATAGACTAATAGATAGATAGATAGACGAATAGATAGACAAATAGATAGACAAATAGATAGACAAATAGATAGACAAATAGACAAATAGATAGATAGATAGATAGACAAATAAGATAGATAGATAGACAAATAGATAGACAAATAGATAAGATAGATAGACAAATAGATAGATAGATAGATAGATAGACAAATAGAATGAGATAGATAGATAGACAAAATAGATAGATAGATAGATAGAAGATAGAAATAGGTAGATAAATAGAATAGATAGAAATAGAATAGATAAGAATAGATAGAACAGATAGATAGACAAATAGATAGATAGACATAGATAGACAAGATTAGATTAGACAAAGATAGATAGATAGATAGATAGATAGAGTAGATAGACAAATAGATAGATAGATAGATAGATAGATAGATAGACAAATAGATGGATAGATAGATAGATAGATAGACAAATAGATAGATAGATAGATAGACAAATAGATAGACAAATAGATAGATAGATAGACAAATAGATAGCACCAAATAGATAGATAGATAGACAAAATAGATAGACAAATAGATAGATAGAGCCAAAGAAAAAGAGATTGAAGGGACTGAAAGATCAGAGGAAGAACAAGACTAGCGCAGACCACAGCATCTGTTAAAATTAGCTAGAATACTTAGAAGTGTTCTGGAGACCTGAGAAGACTTACTGTCACTCAAGCTCCAAGAAAGACAACTAGTGAAGCAGGTGTAAAAAAATGCAATAAGTATTTTATTTTATTGGCATTCATTGAAGAAATTTTTTTAAATATATATAATAATTTGCGATTGTTATATAATGTGTTGAAAGTGAGTTTAGATATGATTTCATTTTTTTTTTTATTATTGAAAAGATTAACTCCTAAAATATAGGGTGTTTTTGATTTCCTGGACAGCAGACATTTTTTGTAGTGATATTTTGACAACAGAATTGCCAGAACGTTGTTGACACATTTACTACTACTACTATTATTATTATTATTATTATTATTATTATTATTATTATTATTATTATTCCCATTAAACACATACCTTCAGCGTAAATTTAGAAATGATTCAAAATCCAATTCTGAAGCGAGATTTTTTTTAAAGATGTTGTTCCTTTAGCTAGTATTTAGAAATTAAAAGATATGTCAATGTTTCATCGCTATTTTCAATAATTTATTTTCGAAAAGCATAAATTATTAAAATAGGAGGAGGTTAACATTGGGGGTGTTGAAGACAGTTATAAAAGGAATATTTGAAGACGTTGATGTACGACAATATATCAAACTTCTAAACGGAAAGTCTCATTGAATTCAGAACTGTCATCTGCCAGAATTATTCAAAAATATTTGAAATAGAGATGAGTACGAATTGTCAGATTCTGCTGAATATGTCCATGGGGACTCAATGATATGCGATATAAAGAGAAGCTTTCAATATGTTTGGATAGGATGAAGATAAAGGGGATTAAGGAAACTTTCTACTGATGATGAGCGAAAGATGTATGATTATCTCTATCTTGATGAGTTAGACACGCTCCTTGTTTTTGCGGTTTAATTAAAGGAAGGTTGAATATTAGTGCTGTTATGTATATCAGATTATATAAACTTATATATCATATGTATATATATTATATATACTAGCAAATATATGCACCCTCCGTAGGGTGCAAGTATTTAAGTTTTAATGTAATAAAATATCGTATTAAATTAGAAAGGCTAATGAAACTAAATAAGAATACAGATAAAAAGATTTGAAACAGAGGGAGTATAATAAAAGATTTGAAACAGAAGGAGTATAATAAAAAATGGAATAACTGAAACTTACTCTTCCATCACTCTCGTCTTTCATTGTTATTTTTTCTAATTTAAGTATTTAGTTATAAGAGGAAGTAAAGAATAAAATGACAGTTATTTTATCTTGTTAATGGATTTCATTTAAGATTCATTGAAGAAATTTTTACTTATATTCATTAAAATAAAACCAAACAGTTAGAAATCAATAATACTAAGCACATATTTATTAAATTCGATTTTTAATATTAATATGCAAATTAGCCTTCCCGTTCACATTGTAAAGCGCTATTTTGTTGTATATATAAATATAATTGCATGTTGTCAGTATGTAGACATAGTTAACAGTATTAATAATGTAAGACAATTTTATTAATAATTGAGGTTTAGATAAAAATAAAATCATGGAGAATGTGATGTCAATAACTAAGAGAATTGTGACTTGAGTAGGAATATAGTTTCGGTTACAGACAGAAAAACACACAATCTCCATTATAATAAGATATATATATACATACATATTATATATCTTTCTTATTATAATGGAGATTATGTGTTTGTTTGTCTGTAACCGAAACTATATCACTGCTCAAGACACTATCCATTTTGTTATTATACATCACATTCTCCATGAATCATTGTTATTCAAACCTCAATTATTAATAAAATTGTTTTTCATTATTAATACTGCTGACCATATCTACGTACTAATAAAATGCAATTGTATTTATATATACAACAAAATAGCGGTTTACAGTGTGAACGGCAAGCCTAATTTGCATATTGATATTTAAAATTTGATTTTAATAAATATGTGCTTAGTATTATTGATTTCTAATTATTTGATTTTATCTTAATGAATATGAGCAACAATCTCGGAGATAAATCTTAAAAGAAATCAGTTAACAAAAAGAAATAACTGTAATTTTATTCTTTACTTCTTGATTTAACTAAATAGTTAAATTAGAAAAATTTAGCAAGGAAAGACGGAGGTGATGGAAGAGGAAGCTACAGCTGTTCTATTTTACGATTATATCCCTTTCTTTTTCAAATCATTTTATCTGCATTCTTATTTAGTTTCTTTAGACTTTCTAATTTAATATAATGTGTTATGACATTAATACTTGCACCCGGAGGGTGCATATATTTGCTAGTATATATAATATATATGTATAATCAATGGTAATATTATGGTTTCACACTCATAACTTAAGTTATGAGTGTAAAACCATAATATTACCATTGATTATAAATCTGCTCTGCTTTATTAGCATTGAGCACCTTTTCATGCAAATACTTTTCTCATTTTTTCATTCACTATTCATCACATAATATATATATATATACATACATATATATATATAATATATATATATATATATAATATATATATAATATTGCGGTTTAATTAAAGGAGGGAGGAATATTAGTGATAGAGCTGTTAAGTATATAAGATTATATATATATATATATAATATATAATATTATTTATATATATTATATATATTATATATATATATAATATATAATATGTATGTATATATATATATATATATATATATATATAATATATATATATATATATATATATATATATATATATATATATGAAGGAAGGGTGGATGGGTTTAGGATCCGACGATATGCTGTAGATAGAAGGAAAGTGGTCAAGAAATGATCAACTCAAAACAAGTCACAGGGTGATACGTTTCGTCTGTATTCACAGACTTCCTCAGACGGCTGAGGAAGTCTGTGAATACAGACGAAACGTATCACCCTGTGACTTGTTTTGAGTTGATCATTTCTTGACCACTTTCCTTCTATCTACAGCATATATATATATATAATATTGCGGTCTAATTAAAGGAGGGTTGAATATTAGTGATGTTATGTATATAAGATTATATAAACATATATATTATATAAACATATATATTATATATATACATATATATTAAAGATAAATCTAATGAGTCTGACGAACCTACTATTAGTTTCGCTTAATGCTCATCTTTTTACTTATTAGCTATTCTCCTAGGGGTTATATGAAAATATATATATCTTATATACATATAAATTGTTTTTTCATTTGGCCAAATACTGTACCAATAGATTATTTTTTGTTGGTACGACTATCTTGGTCTTTTCTTTTTTTCAAAATTTTTTTTCTCCCCGGTTGATGTTTGGTAGTATATTCTTACAATCAAATTATTTGCTGGTTTTTTTTCTCACCGCAAGGATTTACCAACACGCTTGGCATATTAAATTATATATATCTTATCATAATGGAGATTGTGGGTTTGTCGGTCTGTAACCGAAACTATATTACTATACAAGTCACAATTCCCTTTGTTATTTACATCACATATACCATGATTTTATTTTTATTTATACCTCAATTATTAATAAAATTGTTTTACATTACTTATACTGTTGGCCATATCTACATATTAATAACATGCAATTGTATTTATATATACAACAAAATAACGGTTTACAGTATGAATGGGAAGGCTAATTTGCATATTGATCTTAAAAATTTGATTTTAATAAATATATGTTTAGTATTATTGATTTCTAATTGTTTGGTTTTATCTTAATGAATATGAGCAAAGATCTCTTCAATAAATCTTAAAAGAAATCCCTTAACAAGAAGAAATAACTAATATTATTCTTTACTTCCTATTTTAATTAAACAGTTAAATTAGGAAAATTTACCAATAAAAGACGGGAGTAATGGAAAATGATGGAAGAGTTAGTTACAAAGTTGTTCTATTTTTCAATTATACCCCCTCTGTTCCCAACTTTTTATTTACATTCTTATTCAGTTTCATTAGCCTTTCTAATTTAATATGATATTTTATTATATTAAAACTTAAATACTTGCACCCGGAGGGTGCATATATTTGCTAGTATATATTATATATATATATATTATATATACTAGCAAATATATGCACCCTCCGGGTGCAAGTATTTAAGTTTTAATATATATATTATATATACTAGCAAATATATGCACCCTCCGGGTGCAAGTATTTAAGTTTAAATGTAATAAAATATTAGATTAAATCAGAAAGGCTAATGAAATAAATTAAGAATTCAAATAAAAAGATTTGAAACGGAGGGGCTATAATCGAAAAATAGAACAACTCAAACTTACTTTTTCATCACTTCCGTTTTTCAATGCTAAATTTTCCTAATTTAACTATTTAGTTAAAATAGGAAGTAAAGAATAAAATTACTGTTATTTCTTCTTGTTAATGAATTTCTTTTAGGATTTATTGAAGAGATTTTTACTCATATTCATTAAGATAAAACCAAACAATTAGAAATCAATAATACCAAACACATTTTTATTAAAATCAGTTTTTTAAATATCAATATGCAAATTAGCTTTACGTTTACTCTGAAAACTGGTATTTTGTTGTATATATAAATACAATTGCATATTATTACTATTTAGGTAAGACCAACAGTATTAATAATGTCAAACAGTTTTATTATTAATTGAGGTTTAAATAGAAATAGAATCATGGAGAATGTGCCGTAAATAACTAAGGAAATTGTGACTTGAGTAGTAATATAGTTTCGGTTACAGACAGAAAAACACACAATCCCCATTATAATAAGATATATATTATATATATTATATATGATGGACTCTCCCGTCGATTTGATTCTGTCATAGTATGCGGCCTACCTTTTTGATTCTGTCATAGTATGTGTGTATGTGGCCTACCTTTTTGATTCTGTCCTTTTTGATTCTGTCATAGTATGTGGCCTACCTTTTTGATTCTGTATAGTATGTGGCCTACCTTTTGATTCTGTCATAGTATGCGGCCTACCTTTTTGATTCTGTCATAGTATGCGGCCTACCTTTTTGATTCTGTCATAGTATGTGGCCTACCTTTTTGATTCTGTCATAGTATGTGGCCTACCTTTTTGATTCTGTCATAGTATGCGGCCTACCTTTTTGATTCTGTCATAGTAAAGTATATAAATTAAAGTATATATCTTAGCAAAATGCAGAAAACTCTTAAATTCGAACATTCTTAAGACAAGGTATTGCAAATATTTTTTACTCAACTTCTTGGTAATATTTTTTTCAACCGCGGCTCAATCAACCGCGTGTAATCAAATTCAACAGATCAATTTTCATACTCTCTCTCTCTCTCATTCAATCTCTCTCTCTTTCTTTCTGTCTCTCCCCCTCTCTCTCTCTCTATATATATATATATGTATATGTATATGAATACACACACACACACACACACATATATACATATATATAATATATATATATATTATATATATATATATATATATATATTATATATATATATATATATATATATGCTTAAATCTTCCGAAGTTATTTTAATATCTATTTTTATATGTTTATCCTTTTATCTCTTTTTTTTATCTTCTTGCTGAGATAGTCAGATTTCCCTATAGTGTAGAAATCGATTCTTTCGAATGCTTATTTTCAAGGCAGAACCCGGTCTCAATTTTCTCCATTTAACCTTGTGCAAGAGAGTACTATGCGTTAAGATAAGCCAATATCTATATTTATCTCTTAATCTGACTACTGTAATTCAACCATTATTCACCTCGCTCTGGCCACCATGAATGTATGGCATACAACACGACGATTAAAGCTTTAGTCCCTGTAATTTCCCGCGCTTGGTTCTATAAAATAAACTAGCAATCAGAAAGGCATAATAAGTGATCTCATTGTTCTATCATGACATGAATTACTACATCTCTCGGTGGAAGCTGTGTAGAGGCTGGGCTTGAAACGACCTGTTTACTGCTGGCGCCAGATGTCCTCGCCTAAAAATTCAAACAATTATTCATAGAAAAAAATATAACCAAGAAAAAAATAATAAAAAAATAAAGTGAAATAAAGAATGTCGAAAGCGTTTTCTAAAAATGCAAATCTGGAATCGAGGCTACTTAACCATTCTGTTCATTGAATCGGCACTCCTCATTGAAGAAAGTTCTTCTTCAAATATCATCTAAAAGAAAGGAAGAATTCTCCAAAAATCGATACAGATATTGAAGGCTCATTAGACTTGATCGTTGGTCAAAGTCCTGTTGCAGCATTTAATGTTCTTCGTTAGCTTTTGTCAACGCTATGGATGACCTTTGCTGCTATAAATGCCGGAACACTCCCAAAGCGATTCTACACGTGCGCGCAAAAGCGCTGACGTACAGACACAAACATATTTTTGTATGTTTATGCACACACACACACACACACAGAGAGACACACACACACACTCACACACACACACACACATATATATATATTGTATATTAAATATTTTATATTTTTGCTTGAAGGCAATTACAATGCGCATGAATTCGATAATTATAGAAGATAACAATGAGACTTAATAAAGTTGAAACAGTCTGTACGATATTCTACACGGCGTGTAATTCTTTGCGAAATTCACTTGTCATTGTTATCTTCTGTGATTATCGAATTTATGCGATATTCGCATTGTAATTGCCTTCAAGCAAAAATATAAAATATTTAATATACATACTTTATTCAGCAATGCTTCTATAAATAAACAAACATCCAAATAAAAAAATCTTATATATATATATATATATATATATATATATACCAACCCCTCCACACGGGCAGGAAGCGACACAAGGTCAATTTCTTAAACGGAGCTTAACAGGTTTGAATTCAGAGTTTTCCTTCTTCTAGACTGGTTACCTAGCCGTGGTTAAAGAGCCCCGTCTGCCCTGATATTAACCCATAGGTGGAGGAAGAATTGGATTCATACCCTTCCTAAGAGTATTAATGCCATGTGAAATGTAAATAGCTTCGTCCAGGAATTGAACTCGGGTCGACGAATTTCTAACGACTCTAACCATTAGACGACACGCCCCCATACTATATGTTTACATTCGTATATAATGATATCTATCTAGAGCAATGGTTCTCAACCTTTTTTTAATCCGAGGATCCGTTTTCCTCTTAATTTTTTGTGGACCCCCATAGCCATTCAACAAGGAAACATGTTATATCTGAATCACACGGTTCCAGCGTATGAGTAGAACAGCTTGGATCTGTGCGGTTAAGTGAGGAGATTATGGTAGGTGTGGCGTTCCACCCCAGATGCAAAACCAATTTCCATAATCTAGCGCTAGTTAAAAGGTGATCGACTCCCTCGTTGTCCGCTTGATACCGACTATAGTTCACTTCGCCTACTTTTATATATTAATATATGCTCCCATAAATTTGGTATGAGCTCTCTATAAGAGGTGATTTAAATTTACTCTTTCTACTAAGCATATATATATTTACCAACCCCTCCGCACGAGCAGGATGCGACACAAGGTCAATTTATTAAGCGGAGTTTAACAGGTTTGAATTCAGAGTTTTCCTTCTCCTAGACCGGTTACCTAACCAAGGTTAAAGAGCCCAATCTGCCCTACTATTTACCCATAGCTGGAGGGAGAGTAGAATTCATACCTTTCCCGAGGGTATTAGCGCTAAGTGAAATGCAATTACCACGTCCAGGATTTGAACTCGGGACGACGAGTCCATTTCCCATGACTTTAACCATTACACCACGCGCT
Source organism: Doryteuthis pealeii (assembly GCA_023376005.1). Lineage (NCBI taxonomy): Eukaryota > Metazoa > Mollusca > Cephalopoda > Myopsida > Loliginidae > Doryteuthis > Doryteuthis pealeii. Next base: position 2,640,562 of record CM042164.1, on the reverse strand, counting down.
TCCTACGAATAATAAGCAATGTTTTTTGTTGTTTTGTTTTTATTTTTATTTTCTTATTTTTTATTTCTTGGATACGACTATATGATATCAAGTATTCATATCTAATACAAATAATTTGCACATATTTATATAATAGCAAGTATTCCTATTCGATACAAAAAATTGCACACAGATGTATGATATCAAGTATCTCTATCTGATACTAATAATTATATGGATTCAAGTAATTTTCCCATTAATAATAGTCATTTGTTTGCACACAGTTATATAGTTTTAAGAAAGTAATAATCTTTTATTTTCATCATACAACGTGTGATAGCAGGTGCGATACCCTGCCCTCATCAGCTGCCAAGTAGGAGTGATAACACACATTCGGTATCTCAAGGCGGGACTGCCACTCCCATCGTTACCAAGCAGCTTTTGCCACCGGACAGGGTGTTAAAAAAGAAAAGAAGAACAGAAATTAAAACATCCGTTCGTCGTATGAGTTTCGTTTTAGAAATGAAAAAATAAAAATGAAAGAAAAATGAAAGAAAAAGAATGGGGGAAAAACGAAAAACAAAAATGGGAAAAAGAAAACGAAAAGGGGAAAAACTGAAAATAGAAATGAAAACAAAAAGAATTAAAAAGCAAAAAAACAAAAACAAAAGGAAAAAAAGTGAAAACAGAAATGAAAATAAAACGAAACGGAAAAAATAAAAAATAATTGGGAAAAAAAAAGGAAAAATCCTGCAGAGGATACAGTCAACTTATGCTACGCCCCACCGACACTGTGAGATGTGCGATCTATGTTAATGTTGTTTCATTAGTTGTTTGATTTTACGGTATATCAACCCTTTTCGGATCATTTAATACCTATTAAAGCTCAGTCACTAGAGCGTTCGGCTAGAAACCACAAGGTTCCTAGTTCGATACCGGACCCCGCCAACTCAACGTATGAGTAGCACAGGGATCTGTGCGGTAAAGTAAGGAGCTGATGGTAGGTGTGGTGCTCCACCTTAGATGCTAAAAAACGATCTCCTTGGTCTAGCGCTATTGAAAAGGGGATAGACTCCCTCGCTGACTGGCTGATACCGACTAGGCTCAAGGTTCTTGGTTCGATACCGGCCCTCGCCAACTCAGCGTATGAGTAGCGCAGGGATCTGTGCGGTAAAGTAAGAAGCTGATGGTAGGTGTGGTGCTCCACCTTAGATGCTAAAAAACGATCTCCTTGGTCTAGCGCTATTGAAAAGGGGATAGACTCCCTCGCTGACTGGCTGATACCGACTAGGCTCAAGGTTCTTGGTTCGATACCGGGCCTCGCCAACTCAGCGTATGAGTAGCGCAGGGATCTGTGCGGTAAAGTAAGAAGCTGATGGTTAGGGTCGGTAGAGCGTTCGGCTAGGAATCACAAGGTTCCTAGTTCGATACCGATCCCCGCCAACTCAGCGTATGAGTAGCACAGGGATCTGTGCGGTAAAGTAAGGAGCTGATGGTAGGTGTGGTGCTCCACCTTAGATGCTAAAAAACGATCTCCTTGGTCTAGCGCTATAGAAAAGGGGATAGACTCCCTCGCTGACTGGCTGATACCGACTAGGCTCAAGGTTCTTGGTTCGATACCGGGCCTCGCCAACTCAGCGTATGAGTAGCGCAGGGATCTGTGCGGTAAAGTAAGAAGCTGATGGTAGGTGTGGTGCTCCACCTTAGATGCTAAAAAACGATCTCCTTGGTCTAGCGCTATAGAAAAGGGGATAGACTCCCTCGCTGACTGGCTGATACCGACTAGGCTCAAGGTTCTTGGTTCGATACCGGGCCTCGCCAACTCAGCGTATGAGTAGCGCAGGGATCTGTGCGGTAAAGTAAGAAGCTGATGGTTAGGGTCGGTAGAGCGTTCGGCTAGGAATCACAAGGTTCCTAGTTCGATACCGGTCCCCGCCAACTCAGCGTATGAGTAGCACAGGGATCTGTGCGGTAAAGTAAGGAGCTGATGGTAGGTGTGGTGCTCCACCTCAGATGCTAAAAAACGATCTCCTTGGTCTAGCGCTATTGAAAAGGGGATAGACTCCCTCGCTGATTGGCTGATACCGACTAGGCACAATGTTCTTGGTTCGATACCGGCCCTCGCCAACTCAGCGTATGAGTAGCGCAGGGATCTGTGCGGTAAAGTAAGAAGCTGATAGTTAGGGTCGGTAGAGCGTTCGGCTAGGAATCACAAGGTTCCTAGTTCGATACCGGTCCCCGCCAACTCAGCGTATGAGTAGCACAGGGATCTGTGCGGTAAAGTAAGGAGCTGATGGTAGGTGTGACGCTCAACCTCAGATGCTCAAAAACGATCTCCTTGGTCTAGCGCTATTGAAAAGGGGATAGACTCCCTCGCTGACTGGCTGATACCGACTTTAGGTCGCCCCGTCGACTTTTCGACTAAAGTCATTTTGATGAACAAATGACTCTAGTTGCTTACAGTACCTGCTAATGCTGAAGTGGTTACCCAATGAAACATTGAAAAGGCTCATCACTGCTTAACTATGGGGATGTAGCGAAAAACTGTTACTTAACGGTAATCAATTGTTGAACTACGAGCATAATAACCGACTGCACCTCTACAGAAGAGTAAGACCCCATGTATGAGGCCGCTTGGCTTAAGAATGAAATCCTGGTGACTGAGCAGTCCATAACATGCAAAACTCTACATTGGAAAATCCTGGTGACTGGGCAGTCCATAACATGCAAAACTCTACATTGGAAAATCCTGGTAACTGAGCAGTCCATAACATGCAAAACTCTACATTGGAAAATCCTGGTGACTGAGCAGTCCATAACATGCAAAACTCTACATTGGAAAATCCTGGTGACTGAGCAGTCCATAACATGCAAAACTCTACATTGGAAAATCCTGGTGACTGAGAAGTCCATAACATGCAAAACTCTACATTGGAAAATCCTGGTGACTGAGCAGTCCATAACATGCAAAACTCTACATTGGAAAATCCTGGTGACTGAGCAGTCCATAACATGCAAAACTCTACATTGGAAATCCTGGTGACTGAGCAGTCCATAACATGCAAAACTCTACATTGGAAAATCCTGGTGACTGAGCAGTCCATAACATGCAAAACTCTACATTGGAAAATCTTGGTGACTGAGAAGTCCATAACATGCAAAACTCTACATTGGAAAATCCTAGTGACTGAGCAGTCCATAACATGTAAAAATCTACATTGGAAAATCCTGGTGACTGAGCCGTCCATAACATGCAAACTCTACATTGGAAAATCCTGGTGACTGAGCAGTCCATAACATGCAAAACTCTACATTGGAAAATCCTGGTGACTGAGCAGTACATAACATGCAAAACTCTACATTGGACCTTACTTAAGTTAGACGTTGAAAATGAAAAGGCAGACAAAGCCGCAAGAAAGGCACTTCAGACACATATGAGAAAATCTAAAATCCCATATACAGATCTGAAACCAACCATAAACAAATTTATATAGACAAATGGCAGAAATCATGGGACAATCTGACTCAAAACAAGCTCCATGAAATACAGGAAGTTATTGGAGAGTGGCCGATAGCCCACAGAAGTATTAGAAGAGAAGAAGTAATACTCGCCAGATTGCGTATTGGGCACACCCACATTACCATTCGTACCTGTTAAAAGGGAGGGTGCCCCAGTGTGCCCAACATGCAAAGTACAACTTACAACCAAGCATATCCTTCTAAATTGTAACAGACTTAAACATATCCGCGCAAATTTCTATCAAGCTAGAAACCTGAAAGACATCTTCAAGAATACAAACCCTGAAAACATTTTAAATTTTATTAAAAAAAGCAACCTTTTCAACAAAATATAACAGAACATAACCAATTATCTCCATAGAACCACTACCTTAAAGTCTGAAATCCAAAATAACCTTTTTGGCATTAAATGACCCACAGGGGTTGATATGCCGTTAAACAAAACTCAAACTCAAACCCTAAGCTAGACGGGCGGTCGGAGAATCCCAAACCCCGATAAATTGGCTGGTCACCTCAATCCCTAGCTCCTATATGATTGTCCCAACCGTATTGCTGTTATAACAGACCCTCAACCCTTTTTATTATATATATGCTAGAAGGCTAGTGTCTTAAGTATGACGCTAAACTGCATCTTGTGGTGTTCCAGTTCTGGAGTTCTGTGGAGTGAAGAGTACGCCTTCAACACCATTACTCCCAGGTTCACTCTGAACCGGATAGGTAGTACCTGTTAGTGTACCTGTTGGAATATTTTGGTATATAAGGTGTGCTAAAATACACCACTTAGATTTATAGACTAAGCGAGGACACGTGGTTAATACCTCAGCCCGAATACATGGCTGGTTAACTACTTAATCGCTGATACTGAGAGACGTCCATTTGCAATCATTGACGAAGGACCTGCAAGACTGAGGAGCACCAAGGAAAAACCAAAGGATTGTTTACTAAGGATCACGCTCTCCTTAACACAAAGGATCTCCACTGGACAAGCACTCTTGCTTGAAGCCTAAAGGATGGCCACTAAAATCGTAACAGTACCATCTATGGGTTGAATAGATAAAAAAATAGTTTTTAAAAATATGTTTTAAAAAGTTTTCAAATAAATTTTAATACCCAAAAGGATTGAATAAGATTTTCACGTCTACAGCATAAAATAACCCATGGGTTGACAAGCTGTAAAATCCAACCAGCCAGCCATCCACCCAACCAACCAGCCAACCAACCAACCATCCAGCCAACCTTAGCTTCAAAATGACTTCCATAAACTTACTTACGCTAGACGGGCGGTTGGATAGACTCCCTCTGATCAGACTGATCAGAGGGAGTCTCCAGCATGAGGTACCCCAAGGGTTAAAATATTGTAAAATCCAAACAACCGATCAGCGGGTATAATATGTTGAGTTGGATGTACGTTTTATGGCTGTCATTGCGTCTTGGTCAGATTAAGTACCTTTCAGTACCCCCTCCTATTTCTTTGAAAGAAAAATTTGATTGGTTGGCTAGTTTATTGATTTTAACGGCATATCAACTCGTCTGGGGTTATGTTATGCCTAACGGTTAGGAAGTAATATCTGTTGTGTATTTATATTTATAATTTTTTTAGTAATTGGTTTTAACAATGTGTTATCATTATTGGGGTCCATGTTGTATGGTATTGATTAAGTTCATGTCTATATTCTAAGGTATAATTTTATTACCTTCAAAAAGGACAGAATGTCCTCCATGTTGACATTTTCAAATAGATCTTTCATATTGTTTGCATTAAAATAACGGTTTCTGATCCGAGCAAAAAAAACCTGCATTCCACGAATAAGTGTTTAACAATCAAAAGTGTTTGACATGTTTCACACTGTGGTTGTTGTTCTTGTTTGAGTACGTTTGTCTTGTATGACCAATGCATAATCGGGACACAATGACGTGTTCCTTTCTAAAGTTTCTTAAAGCTTGTTTCCTGTCTCCTAAAATGGGTTTGATTAGAAAGAGTTTATTGTTGATGTTATTCCAGAATTATTGCCATTTTGTATGAGGGAATCTATTAATTTTAGGTTCGAAGTCAATATATGGAATCTTGAACGTGTCGGGGATATCAGACGATGGGGATTTTGATGACTCGCTCGAAAGAAATTAACAGTGACATTTATCTTTAGCAAAAAGAAGAGAGATAATAAAACTACGGTATTAGAGAAGCATATTTTTCTCTGTTCTGTCATTTTCGATAACTTTGTTCGTACATTTTTTTTTATCGTTCGAAATCTGCGTTTCTATATGTTCATGCGTCCCTGTGATTATTTGCCATTTGCCACAATGTTTACTATCATTCTTTGATCTCTACTTATCAATCATCCAACACAAGAGACTTTGATGAAATAGATTCGTTACCAAGGAAACCATTGATTACATCTATCTATCTATTACCTGGTTCTTTGGCTGTTGATATCTATCGACCTGTGTCTGCAGACAGATTCCCCCTTAACTCTTAAAGTCCTATACCACCTTATTCCACCCGGCTGGAAGTCACATTCGTTTTAACTAATTAGCCCCAAACAATAGCCTTTGTTTAAATTTAATATTAAACATATGTAGAAATCTTTGATTTAAGGGAAATAATAGGTAACTTTAGATGCAAAGGTCATTTTTAGCCATTTGTTTATATATCCTTATAGGAATCCTCTGGACTTAGAAAAATCTCAACAGGATGTTAAGAGTTAAACTACTTTACAGTGAACTCACAGATGGCACGCGGAGGACAGAACCCCCCCCAAAAAAAAAAAGTGGTTCAAAGACCATATTAAGTCAACGCTTGAGAAAGGTACCATCACACCTTCTAGCGTGGAAGATCTGGCGACCAACAGGCAGGGTTAGCGAGCTAAGCAGCTCAATAACGAGATAAACAGGACTGCGGAGCGGCGACGTCGTCGTCGTCGTCCTGAACAACCGAATGTAGATGAGAACTTTCCCTGCAATGTGTGTGACCGCAACTGCAAGTTCAGAATTGGACTAATGAGCCACCAGAAGGTCCACAAGTGAAGATATGGAGTGACGTCATCGTCGTCTGTGACGAACTTCCAAAAGAAAAGAAAGAAGAATCTATCGACCTATCTATCTATCGACGTAGCCGGCTAGCTCAACATTTCGGAATAGGTTCGGTTTGGTTGGTTGGTTTGTTACTTACATTTTACAGCAGGTTAATCCTTGAGTTATTTTATGCCTGAAACGGTTTTGTTGAGTATTATTTGGTTTATTCTGACTATTGGCCTCATCTTTATTGTTATTTGTACAACGTTTCGATAATTAGCCACAGATCCACTCTGATCTGGAGTGGTTATATCTATGGGTTCTATGTGGTAGTATCTATGAAGGTTCAATCTATGGGTTGAATAGATAAAAAAATGAATCTTAAAAATTTGTTTAAAAATTAGTTTTAAAATTTGTTTAAAAATTTGAATGCCTAACAAGAATTAATAAAACAAAAACGTATTTCCCTGAATCTTTGAGATGAGACTTGGTCATTTGTATTATTTGGTTTATTCGGACTATTGTCCTCATCTTTATTGTTACCTGTACAACGTTTCTACCGATGTGCCCGCCGGCCTTCTTCGAGTATTTCTTGTCGGACAGGGTGCCTTCTAGAACTCGGGTGCCTTCTTGTCGTAATCGGTAACCTTCTTGTAATCGGGAGGCATCACGGAACTTCGAATCCAACCCTTTATTCAATCCACGGGGGTATCTTCTTCTCATTCCGCTAACCATAGCTGGGGTACAGGTGTTAAGCTGTGTTAATTATTATTCTGTGTTACTGTCGCTCTTAACCAGAATTGAACCTGCAGCCTAGAGATAACTGTCACTTAGAACTGTCTTAACCCAACGCCTTTATCCGTTACGCTAGATGTCTAATTACGACAAGAAGGTTCCCGAGTTCGAAAAGGAAATTCCCAAGTTCGAGAAGGCTCCCGAGTCCGACAAGAAATATATGAAGAAGGCTGTAGGGCACATCGGCCGAAACGTTGTACAGCTAACAATAAAGATGAGTCCGAATAAACCAATGTATGTGCACACAATGCACATACATACCCAAAATATGTACACATATACATATACACATGCAAACATGCTCATACACACATGCACACATAAACTCACACAGACATCACATACGCACACACATAACATGCACAATGCATATATATATACTCACTAACATGCACACATACACACAAAAACATGTACACATACGCATATACATACATACCACACAAACATACACACACACTCCACACACAAACATGCACATATACACACAACGCGTGGTTTAATGATTAGAGTAGTAGAAAATGGACTCGTTGACTCGAGTTCAATTCCTGGACGAAGCTGTTTGCATTTCATATGGCGCTAATACCCTTGGGAAGGTATGAATCCAATTCTCCTCCAGCTATGGGTAAATAGCAGGGCAGACTGGGTTTCTTTAACCTTGATTGGGTAACGAGTCTAGGAGAAGGAAAACTCTGAATTCAAACCGTTAAACTCCGCTTAAGAAATTGATCCTGCTCGTGGTGGAGGGGTTGGTATATATATATATATATATATATATATATATATAATATATATTATATACATATTATGGACTCTCTTGTCGATTTTCGACCTATGGGGGTTCGTAGACACAATGAACACCCACACAGTGATTTTGTTTATAGTGGTGAAGGCTTGTGTTTGACCATCCACGTTTTTGGCACAGTCGATAGGAAAGAATTGGTGCATCAAGGGTTGCCACAAATCCAATCAACAACCGACCTCAGGAATTTTGAATTCAGATTTTATCCCTCTCCTAGACTGGTTACACACACACACACACACACATATATATAATATATATATATATATATATATATATATATATATATACAAAAGGCATGCACATACATGCACACATACAGACACAAATACGCACACATACACATACCCACATATACATTAATGCTAAATCAATCCCTTCATAAAAGAAGAAAAAAACGCTTTGGTTTTAGTTTATGGTTTTAATGAGTTTAAAAGTATTTTCACAAACGACAACCCGGCTATGGGTTAAATAGTAGCACTATTGTCCTTCTACAAGAACGACTTTGGCATTAAATAACTCACACAGGTTGATATGCCATTAAATAAAGAAACCTAAACAAACGACAAATATGTCTGAGTAAGTTTTCACACTGACGTGACACAGTACCCTAAAAAAGAGGTTAGCTTCGAAAAATTTCATGCTTAGCGGAGCAAATTCTAAGATTGTTTCTGTTGATCTCAGCATTTTAAATCAAACCAATTTCTTCTCTCTAGATCGTTAGAAACTCATTATGATCTTTCTCTCTCTCTCTCTATATATATATATATATATCTATATCTATATATCTATATATATATATATATATATATATATATATATATATATATATATATTTTACTTCTTTCTAGGTCGTTAGGAACTCATTATGATACCTTCACCCCCTCTCTCTATTTCTCCCTCTCTATATATATTTCTCTCTTTTCTCTATCTCTCTCTCCTTCTCTCACTCTCTCTCTCCCTCTCTCTCTCTCTTTAACTCTCTCTCTCTCACTTTAACTCTCTCGGCCCTCTCTCACTCTTTCTTTGTATTTTCTCTGTATCTCTCTCTCACTCACTTTATTTCTCTCTCTCTCTCTCTCTCTCTCTCTCTCTCTCTCTCTCTCAGCTGATCTTCTTTCTAGATCTCATTATGATCTCTCTCCCCTCTCTCTCTCTCTCTCTCTCTCTCCACTTATTTCTAGGTCGTTAGGAAATCATTGATTCCTTCCCCTCTCTCTCTCTATTTCTCCTTCTCTCTCTCTCTCTATTTCTCTCTCTTTCTCTCTCACCCTCCTTCTCTCTCTATCTAACTCTCTCTCTCATTATCTCTCTCGGCCCCTCGCCCCTCTCTCCTTCTCTCTGTATCTCCCTATCTCTCTCTCTCTCTATCTCTCACTTCTCTCTCTCTCTCTCTCTCTCTCTCTGCTCTGATCTTTCTAGATCGTTAGAAACTCATTATGATCTCACTTTTTCTATCTCTCTCTCTCTCGGCCCATCTTTTCTCTCTCTTTATCTCTGTATCTCTCTCTCTCTCTCTCTCTCTCTCTCTCTCTCTCTCTCTCTCTCTCTGCTGATCTTCTTTCTAGATCGTTAGGAACTCAATATGACCCCCCCTCTCTCTCTCTCTCTTCGTCTCTCTCTCTCTCTCTCTCCTCTCTCTCTCTTCGGCCTCTCTTCCCCTCTCTTTTTATCTCTGCATCTCTCGCACTCTCACACACTTTCTAGGTAGTTAGGAAACATTGATTCCTTCCCCTCTCTCTCTCGTTCTCTCTCTCTCTCTCTCTCTCTCTCTCTCTCTCTCTCTCTCTTCTCTCTCTCTCCTCTCTCTCTCTTTCTGATGATCTTCTTTCTAGATCGTTAGGAACTCATTATGATCTTTCTTTCTTCTCTCTCTCTCTTTATCTCTGTATTTCATCTCTCTCTCTCTCTCTCTCTCTCTCTCTCTCTCTCTTCTCACTCTCTCTCTCTCTCTCTTCGCCTCTCCCCTCTCTCTCTCTGCTGATCTTTTCTAGATCGTTAGGAACTCATTATGATCTCTCTCTTTATCTCTATATCTCATCTCATCTCATCTCTCTCTCTCTCTCTCTTCTCTCCTCTCTCTCTCTCTCTCTCTCTCTCTCCAACTTATCTCTTTAGGTATTTTGTTGTACGTCTGCTTAAGCCGCTTGAAATTGACCCGATTTTTCTCTTAAGTACGTCTGAGAAACTTACGTTTGATTGATCAGCTGATGGAGTCAAAGAGAATACCCACAAGTCAAACATTGATCGGCGCATGCGTAATTTCTACTGATTTGAGCGGAAACTAGACTTTTGTTTATCTTTTCTTTTCTTTTCTTTTTTCTCTTTTTTACTCTCTCTTGTTGTGTGTATTTGTATTTATTTTCGTCTTCATCTTTAACTTGTCGTACTATCCTCCTTCAGTTGCCTAATTCCCCAGCACATCAATTCAGACCCCTGATGAACGATTCTTTGCCGATTGTCTCAGGATAAATCAATGCGATTTTCAAACGATAAGTCATTCACATGACCTCGCTTCGGTGCCCCCCACAACGAGACTGTAAAATGCAAGTTGGCATTTTTTAAAAATATTATCTCCCCCTTGTTTTATCAAACGGGTTATCTCCCTTGAAACCATCAACCAATTGATTGATGATACTCGTGCAAAAAGATGGAGAATATCATTGAAAAAATCAAAATCTGTTAGAGGATATGAGTAAAAAGTAACCACATATCCGTAATTAACATCGTAAATAGAAGATATTCTACCAATAATGGAGATTCGCTTCCGGTTTTTGTCTGTAACAAAAACTACGTCACTGCTTTCGTCACATTACCCAAAATCGTCATAAAAGTCGTCGGGGCGGCCTAAAGTCGGTATCAGCCAGTCAGCGAGGGAGTCTATCCCCTTTTCAATAGCGCTAGACCAAGGAGATTGTTTTAGTATCTGAGTGGAGCGCCACACCTACCATCAGCTCCTTACTTTACCGCACAGATCCCTGTGCTACTCATACGCTGAGTTGGCGGGGACCGGTATCGAACTAGGAACCTTGTGGTTTCTAGCCGAACGCTCTACCGACTGAGCTATACACTGAAAATTTGAATATGCAACATTAGACAGTCCTCATTGTTTTTTATCTATCAATAATGGAGATTCGCTTCCAGTTTTTGTCTGTAACAAAAACTACGTCACTGCTTACGTCATATTAACCCAAATCGTCATAACATAGAATAAATACACTGAAAATTTTTAACATGCAACATTAGATAGTCCTCATTGTTTTTTATCTATCAATAATGGAGATTCGCTTCCAGGTTTTTTCTGTAACAAAAATTACGTCGCTGCTTACATCACATTACCCAAAATTGTTATAACATAGAATAAATACACTCAAAATTTGAACATGCAGCCTTAGACGGTCCTCATTGTTTTTTAAAACAAGTTTTAATAAATACTTGACTGGTATTATATATCTATATATAGTTTGTTTTATTTTAATACATATCTAAAGTTTACATTTCAAATTGTTTTATTTTTTAATCCTTTAATGAATTTGATGATTTTACTTACTTAGGGTACAAACTCGCTGACATTGAATTTTTAACTCCCACCCATCAGGCAATATCTTTCAAAAATCTTTTTTTAATTCGTTTTTTATTTTGCTAGGCTGGACTGCTATCACACTCAAGGAAACATAAAATGTCTTCTTGATAGCATGCACAACATGAGAGGAAACAAATGACTTACTGTTGATCATCATCTATCGTTCACGAGAGGAGAGTCCACCATATATATATATATATATATATATATATATATGGGGGGGGGAATAAGTGCTTAATTGAAGTCATACCTAATTGAAATTTAATTAGTTGATAATTAATAAATTAGACGAGCATATCTGGTTAAATGTAAAGGCGTAAACAAATCGAGAAAAAGTCGATCTCTGTATGTACATTTTGGCATATTATGCCTCAACAGCAGAGCTATAGACAGGAGACTTATCTGCGTGTGATTCGAACCCTGACTGCCAGGCTGACAGGCGGGGACTCTAACCATTACACTAGCTGGTTTTCACAATTTTCTCGTTTGCTTTTAAACTGATATATACTACATTTTTGGGATGACTTTCATATATATATATATATATATATATATATAATAATATATATATGAGGGTAAGTAAACAAACAAATATGTTTATTTTTATATGGCTTTAAGCCGACAATATTTGGAGGATGTGTGTTTAATTGTAGTCATACCTAATTTTGATAATTGATTAGTTAATAATTAATGAATTTAGGCGGGCATATATGTTCAAATGTAAGGCTAAACAAATCGGGAAAATGTCAATCCCTGAATGTACATTTCTACCTATTAGGTCTCATGTCTATAACCTTGCTGATGAGACATAATAGGTGGAAATGTACATTCAGGGATTGACATTTTCTCGATTTGTTTAGCCTTACATTTGAACATATATGCCCGCCTAAATCCATTAATTATTAACTAATTAATTTTCAAAATTAGGTTTGACTTCAATTAGGCACACACACATATATATATATATATATATTATTATATATATATATATATATTATATATATAAATATTAAACCTACAATATAAACCCTACAAACCGACCCCACAACAAGTCCATCTTCAAAACCCCGCTATCAACGCAAAAAAACAACCACCTAACTACGTAACATCCTCACTGCATCCAGAAAACATTTACATAATACCGTACAGAAAGGGTAGCAAAAGATGCAACAAGCCTAGATGCCAAATTTGCAGCCATATACACACGGAAACCGAAATAAAATAATCCCACACGACATAACAATCCATCCGCCACACCTAACATGCGATAGCGCTAACATCATATATTTATATATACTGACACAATGCACAAATAGCGGATATGTGGGAGAAACATCAACATCTGTTAGACTAAGATTAAATTACCGCAAATCCACAATAAATTAGAAACATCTACATCGTTTAGACTAAGATTAAATAACCACAAATCCACAATAAAACTCAATCCCCGCATAGTACAATCGCACTTCACTTTAACACCCTACCACACAACCTTACACACCTCAAATGCATTCTAAATAGAACATGCATTTCAACAACGCAATCTCGAAAACAAGCAGAAACTAAATGGATTTTAAAATTACAAACTCACGTGAGGGGACTGAACACTGACATCGCAAATACTCCGTTATTATAAATATTTTACAGACGCTGCCGCTGTCAATAACACAGAGACAAAAGATCCGTTGAACAGGAACAACAGTCATTGATAAAGGGTATCTAACGAGCCCGAAATTTATGATAAAAATAATAATAAAAAACATAAATGAATCCAATACTCCATAACATCGAGTTCATTCATTTATTTTTAGATGCTGTAATAACGCCCAACTTTTTAAAAAACTTAAAAAAATTTATACCGAAAGAAGCATACGGAGACCTCTTAAAATACAACATATATATATATATATATATATTATATATATATATATATATATAGTATATTAACAATGGAAAGGAGTAACCTACTCGAGTTTTCATCGATTGATTCTTCAGGTTACTTTAGTTAAATTAATCGAGTTTTCCGATTCATCTTAGGTTTATAACATGCCCGTTGAATCGGACTTAACTTAGTAGAGGAACGCTTATTTATATTTTCGTAGATCGGGAACGGTTTTTTGTTTATTGGATAAAAATTTGGATTAATTTATGGGAATTATTTTTTCAATTATTATTTAATAAGAGTATATTATGGGTCGTATTAATAGTTAAAAGGTGAAAAGTTAAAATTATTAATAACTAGTTAAATTTTGTTTGAGATTGTTTAAAAAAAAACCGGTTGTATATGTATGAATAATAGAAGTTTTGGGTAGTTAAATATAGTGAATTAATAAAAAATAATATAAAGAGATAAAAGTAGAATGAAAGTAATGGTAAGCAAAATGTATTGAAATAAAAATAAAAATAAAAATAAAAGTGGAAATAAAAGGGAAAATAAAAGTGAAAAAAATATAATAAATTTAAAAAAAAATTGGATACGGTGTTTATATCAAAGCGCTATATCATCATATATATATATATATATATATATATATACTATATATAATGATATAGCGCTTGAGTACGTATGGAATTTATGTTAAACACAATTTGGTATGTAACAAAAGAACTTAAACTCCAGTCGTTTAAATAACTTTATATTTTCGTGATATCGAACTTCGGTTACCTATCTTATTTCATTATTAATATAAATTTC
>CM042164.1:2623672-2626077 GCA_023376005.1 Doryteuthis pealeii | reverse complement strand
AAAAAGAGAGAGATCCAACATTCCGTCTAGCCTAGTAAAGGCCAAAGTGAATTGCTGCATTCATGCATTGCTCTGCCACCGATTCCGCCTTAAGAATCAAGCGTCAACAGTGGCTTCATTTGGGATTCTGATCTCTGCAGAGGTGCAGTCAGTGCTTTCTGCAGCCCGCAGTCCAAGAGGGCGGTGATTCTATAGTAAGTGTTTTGATTAGTAATAAAGACTATATTCCATTTCGCCTATTTTTTCGATTGCACTTCTTTTATTTGTTTTACATTCTTTTTGCACAATTCATGGTACCAATTATTGCTATCCTAAATGCAAGATATTTCCACACGCAGGTTTCAATTTTCGAATCATATTCAATACTTTAAAAATAAAACACTAAGGAACACCAAGGAATAATCCAAGATTCTACCCAACACTAAGGAAACACCAAGGAATGAACCAAAGGATTCTACCCAGCACAAAGGAACACCAAAGGAATAAACCAAAGGATTCTAACCCACACTAGGAATACCAAGGAATAATCAAAAGGGATTCTACCACACTAAAGGAACACCAGGAATAACCAAAGGATTCTCACGCCAACACTAAGGAAACCAAGGAATAATCATAAGGATTCTAACCCAACACTAAGAAACACCCAGGAAAATCAAAGGAATTCTACCCAACACTCAAGGAACACCAAAGGATAATCAGGATTCTACCCAACCACTAAGGAACCGCAGGAATAATCAAAGGCTTCACCCAACACTAGGAACCCAAGGAAAACCAAAGGATTCTAACCAACACAGAAGGAACACAAGGAAATAACAAAGGATTCTATCCCAACACTAAGGAACACCAGGAATAATCAAAGGATTCTACACAACACTAAGGAAGCACCAAAGGAATAATCAAGGTTCTACTCAAACACTAAGGAACACCAAGGAATAATCAAAGATTCTACTCAACACTAAGGAAAACACCAAGGAATAACCAAAGGATTCTACACAACACTAAGGAACACCAGGAAAATCAAAGATTCTACTACTCAACGACTAGGAACAACAAAGAAATAATCAAAGGAATCACTCAACATCTAAGGAACACAAGGATAACCAAAGCGAATTCTAACCAAACACTAAGGAACACCAAGGAATAAACCAAAAGGATTCTGTCTACCCAACACTAAGGAACACGTCAAAGGAATAACCAAAGGATTCTACCCAACACAAGGAACACAAAGGAATAACCAAAGGATTCTACCACTGCAACTAAGGACACCAAGGAAATCACGGATTCTACCGCCAACACTAAGGAACACCAAGAATAATCAAAGGATTCTACATCAACACTTAAGGAACACCAAGGAAAGTAAAATCAAAAGGATTCTACTCAACACTAGGAACAGCCAAGGAATAACCAAAGGATTCTACCCAACAGCTGAAAGGAACACCAAGGAATAATCAAAGGACTTCTACGAAACACTAAAGGAACACCAAGGAATACACCAAGGATCTACCCAACACTAAGGAACACCAAGGAAAATCAAGATTTCTAACCCAACACATAAGGACACAAGGAATAATCAAAGGATTCCTAACTCAACACTAAGGAACACCAAGGAATAATCAAGGATTCTACCGCAACACTAAGGAACACCAAGGAATAATCAAAGGATTAAATCACCAAACACATAAGGAACACACAAGGAATAATCAATAGGATTCTACTGCAACACTAGAAACACAAGGAATAACAAAGATTCTACCAACTAAGGAACACCAAGGAAGTAATCAAGATTCTACCCAACACTAAGAACAGCCAAAGGAATAATCAAGATTCTACTCACACTAAGGAACACCAAGGAAAATCAAAGGATTCTTACCAAACTAAGGAACACGCAAAGGAAATAATCAAAGATCTACCACACTATAGGAACACCAAAGGAAATTAATCAAAGGATCTACTTGCAACACTAAGGAATACCAGGAATAATCAAAGGATTTACCCACACACTAAGGAACACCAAGAATAATCAAAAGATTACTACAACAAAGTCGCCATCTTCAAAACCCCCGCCTATCAACGCAAAAAAAACAACCACCTAACCTACGTAAATCCTCACTGCATCCAGAAAACATTTACATAAACCGTACAGAAAGGTAGCAAAAGATGCAACAAGCCTAGATGCCAAATTTGCAGCCATATACACACGGAAACCGAAATAAATATCCCACACGAACAATAACAATCATCGCACACTAACATGCGATAGCGCTAACATCATATATTATATATACTGACACAATGCACAAATAGCGGATATGTGGGAGAAACATCAACATCTGTTAGACTAAGATTAAATTACCGCAAATCCACAATAAAATTAGAAACATCTACATCGTTTAGACTAAGATTAA
>CM042164.1:2583672-2613672 GCA_023376005.1 Doryteuthis pealeii | reverse complement strand
TTTCTATCTTTGTAAATCTTCTTATTATAATGGAGATTGTATGTTTTTCTGCCTGTACCCGAAACTATATTACTATACAAGTCACAATTCCATTTGTTATTTACATCATATTCTCCATGATTTTATTTTTATTTAAACCTCAATTATTAACAAAATTGCTTTACATTATTAATACTGTTGACCATATCGACATGCTAATAACATGCAGTTGTATTTATATATACAACAAAATAGAGGTTTACAGTGTGAATGGGAAGGCTAATTTGCATATTGATTGATAAATATATTCTTAGTATTATTGATTTCTAATTGTTTGGTTTTATCTTATTGAATATGAGCAAAATTCTCTTCAATAAATCTTAAAAGAAATCCATTAACAAAAAGAAATACCTGTAGTATTATTTTTTACTTCCTATTTTAACTAAATAGTTAAATTAGAAATAGGAGTAATTGAAAATGATGGAAGAGTTAGTTTCAAAGTTGTTCTATTTTTCAATCATCTGTTCCAAATCATTTTATCTAAATTTTTATTCAGTTCCATTCGCCTTTCTAATCTAATATGATATTTTATTATATTAAAACTTAAATACTTCCACCCGGAGGGTGCATATATTTGCTAGTACATCTAATCTCGATACTTGTACGACACACCTTGTATATCAGTTTAAAAAATGTATATTCGATTGGACTCTGTGCAAAAGAACAAATGAGAATCAAGTGCACATATAAATATGATCACGATTCCCTAACTTCTAGAAAATAAACAAGACGAGTCGGCATGCTGTTAAAATCAATCCTTATAAAAGGTGAACGTAGAGGTTATTGTTATACGAACCCGATTTGATATCGTGAATGAGGAAAGGCATGAATCTATCTTTTCTCCTCTACCTTTGGATAAATATTAGGGCAGACAGTGCTCTTTAGCTTGTCTAAATAAACAAGAAGTATGCATTTAAACTAACTTATTTACCTTAAAATTATGGAGGCGTGTGGTCTAATGGTTAGACTCGTATGAAATGCACTCATCAACGCGAGTTCAATTCCTGGACCAAGCGGTTGGCATTTCACGTAGCGCTAATACCCTTGGGAAAGGTATGAATCTAATTCTCCCTCCAGCTATGGGAAAATAGCAAGACAGACTGGACTCTATAACCATGACTAGGTAACCAGTTTAGGAGCAGGAAAACTCTGAATTCAAACCTGTTAAACTCCGCTTAAGAAATTGACCTTGTGTCACATCCTGCTCGCGCGGAGGGGTTGGTAAATATATACATTTACCTTAAAAGTTGACCTTGTGTCGCATCCTGCTCGTTATGGAAGTGTTGGATAAATACTTCAGATATGTGTATTTTTTTAAATCATATTTTTGACCGTCTGGCACGATAGGAATACCCAGATCTTTTTTTTATATCATTGAAATTTTTTTTTCACTGAGATTGACGTAAATATAAAGTGTCAAGTCATGTGGTTTCTAGTTGTTTTTTTTTTTCATTCACTTTTCCGCCCTGTCGGCTGGGGCGTTAGAATGCTCGACTGCACCTCTGCAGAGGGGTAAGACTCCCCCAATGGGGCCACCTGTTGGCCGTGGGTGGCGACCCGTGATGCTTAAGGATAGAGCCCAGGTGGATGAGCAGTTCATGACATGCTATACTCCACTTTGGCCCTATCTTGGGCTAGACGGGCGGCCGGAGAGGCCACCTCCCATCAATCGGCTGGTCACGTCAAGCCCTAGCACCTATATGATTTTCCCAACCCTATTGCCCTTATGGCAAGCCCCAACCCCTTTTTATCATATGGGTGCTAGAAGGCGGTGACTGAGGGTCTACATGTCCTCGGAATGACGTTAAACTCTATCTGATGGTGAGGTTCCAGTTTTGGAGGTTTGGGGAATGTGGAGCAGCCCTTCATCACCATACCTCCCTGGTCCACTCTGACCCGGAGTGGTAGTAGCTGTTAGGGTCCCATCTATGGGTTAAATAGAAAAATGTATTTATAAAAAAAATTGTATTATCCATTAAGAATTAATTTATTTCAAAACTTTATCGGCATTAAATGACCCACTGAGGTTGATATGCCGTAAAACAAAACAAAACAAACAAACCAAATCATGCCCTTTTGTATATTCTATTTTCTTTTTAAATAATGAAATTGAATAGATTCATATTTATATTCCTGTTATTATTATTACAAGCAAAATAAAAAACGCCCTATGGGAGACGTAAAATAAATATTGCCTGAGGAGATGGGAGTTGAAAATTTAATGCCAGAGAATTTGTATCATAAGTAAAGAAAAATCATCACATTTATTAAAGGAGTAAAAAATAAAATAAATTTATTAAAGGAGTAAAAAATATTTAAAAAATGAAATGGACACTTAGTTCTGATAAATTTAAATATATATTAAAATAAAACAAACTATAGATAGATAGATAATACCACGTATGTATTTATTAAAACTTGTTTTAAAAAACAATGAGGATTGCATGCTCAAATTTTGAGTGTATATATTCTACGTTATGACGTTTTAGATAGTGTGACTTAATCAGTGACGTCGTTTTTGTTACAGACAAAAACCGGAAGCGAATCTCCATTATTATTATTATTATTATTATTATTATTGTCGTTGTTGTTGTTGTTATTATTATTATTATTGTCGTTGTTGTTGTTGTTATTATTATTATTATTATTATTATTATTATTATTATTATTATTATTATTATTACTTTTGTAAAGGGAATATAAATGTATCTGGACATTTTTGTTCTCTTTAAAAAGAAATCTGATGAAACCAGATAAGTGAAACATGTTATACAAATAAATATCAATTATTTGAACTAGCAAAATAAAAAAAAAACGTCCTCTGGTCGACGTAAAACAAATATTGCCTGAGGGGATGGGAGTTGAAAATTTCATATCAGAGAATTTGTATCATAAGTAAAGAAAAATCATCAAATTTATTAAAAGAGTAAAAAATATTTAAAAAAATGAAATGGACACTTAGTTCTGATAACTTTAAATATGTATTAAAATAAAACAAACTATAGATAGATAATACCAGGTACTTTATTTATTAAACAAGGTACTTGTTTAAAAAAACAAACAATGAGGACTGTCTAACGTTGCATGCGCAAATTTTGAGTGTATATATTCTACGTTATGACGTTTTAGGTAGTGTGACGTAATCATTGACGTCATTTTTGTTACAGACAAAAACCGGAAGTGAATCTCCATTATTATTATTATTATTATTATTATTATTATTATTATTATTATTACTTTTGTAAATGGAATATAAATGTATCTGGTCGTTTTTGTTCTCTTTAAAAGGAAATCTTGGCAGCATCTGATGAAACCAGATAAGTGAAACATGTTATACAAATAAATGTCAATTATTTGGATGTCATCTTTATGGCTGGAAGCACACAGCTGTGAATCTACACGTGGCGAGGTTGTGAGTGACTGAGTAGCCCTTTGGGTAATATTGCTCACCCAGACATAAAAAAACTAAACAAATGCCTCTTACCCTATTAAGCTGGCGAGCAACCTGCGGCTGGCGGTTGTTTACATTCTCAGGGCCGGAACAAGAAAATATTACAACAGCAAACCTAGGCCAAATAGCCACATGGAATGTTCAGACACATCTCAATCTTGAGGCATCTTGAAACCTCGAGCAACGAACTGGTATCGTGTCAAAGAACTCTCGATATGGAGCAGACATCGCGACACTTGCGGAAGTTTGCTTTAGCGATGAGGACCAATTGACAGAATTCGGGGTCGGTACACTTTCTCTTAGAAAGGCAGGCCGATGGTAGCTGTAAGTATTTGAGGTAAGTCAGCTCAAGCACCCCATCCTGAAGTGGCTTCTACTTAAGCTGAACATGACGGACGGCACGTACACATTTCCTACAGTAGAGACTGACCATTAATTTGATGTGTGATAGGGCCTGCCTATCGAGGGCTAGGTTTCTCAGTCACGTGTGGTCGCATGCGAGGAAAAGCCGATAAAGAGGTCATGTGTGACAGGGAACATAAAGAAATTTTTTTTAAATCCAATTTGAGCCCTCAGCATTCTCACAACCGAATTACTTGTAGAAATGGCTTTATTCTGCGAAAAAGTGGCAATCACTATATATATATATATATATATATATATATATATATATATATATATATATATATATATACTGCTTGGAAACCAATGGTAGCAATCGTAGCTTAAATATTTTATACACTATAATGAATAAATAAATAAATATATATATATATATATAGTGAGAGAGATAGATAGATAGATAGATAGATAGATAGATAGAGAGAGAGAGAGAGAGAGAGAGAGAGAGAGAGAGAGAGTAGGGGTACCTTGACTTACGATTTTAATTCTTTCCAATTGTGAGTCAATTTTCTCGTATATCAAATCAATTTTCACCATTAAAATCAACTGAAATCTCATAAATCCGTTCCAGCTCCCCCAATTTTTTTCGGTTATATTTTTTTAATTAACAAAATAGTACTGCATTGAAATGTTATAGAAATATATTAAAATAGAATGTAATGAATTATGTGCTATAATATGATTTAATGTTTTACCGACCCTCGCCAACTCATCCTATGAGTAGCACAGGGTTATGTGCGGTAAAGTGAGGAGTTGATGGTAGGTGTTGTGTTCCACCTCAGACTCCCTCGCTGTCTGGCTGATACAGACTTTAGGCCACCACGACGACTTTTATTTTATAAATAATATTTGGGGGGCGTAATAAATTTGAAAAAAATTAGTGAACTGATTAACATAAAGAGCTCGTACCACAAATTTCAGCTCACAACTCAAAGCAAAAAATCGGACAAGTGATAACTCGTAACTCGGAAAACTCATTAAGTCAAGATACTCCTATATATTAATATTGATAAGTTTTGGACACCCGTATGTTAAGATACCCCTATATAATAATATTGATAAGTTTTGGACACTCGTATGTTAAGATACCCCTATATAATAATATTGATAAGTTTTGGACACTCGTAAGTCAAGATACCCCTATATAATAATATTGATAAGTTTTGAGCACTCGTAAGTCAAGGTACCCCTGTATATTAATACTGATAAGTTTTGGACACTCGTAAGTCAATATTCCCCTATATATTAATATTGATAAGTGTTGGGCACTCATATGTCAAGGTACCCCTATATATTATTGTTGATAAGTTTTAGGCACTCGTAAGTCAAGATACCCCTATATATTAATATTGATAAGTTTTAGGCACTCGTAAGTCAAGATACCCATATATATTAATATTTATATGTTGTGTACACTCGTAAGTCAAGATACCCCTATATATTAATAACGATAAGTTTTAGACACTCGTAAGTCAAGATACCCCTATATATTAATATTTATAAGTTGTGTACACTCGTAAGTCAAGATACCACTATATATTAATAACGATAAGTTTTAGACACTCGTAAGTCAAGATACCCCTATATATTAATATTGATAAGTTTGGACACTCGTAAGTCAAGATCCCCTATATATTAATATTGATAAGTTTTTATTATGATAAGTTTTGGACACCGTAAGTCAGATACTCCTATATATTAATATTGATAGTTTTGGACACTCGTAAGTCAAGATACTCCTATATATTAATATTGATAAGTTTGGACACTCGTAATCAAGATACTCTATATATAATATTGATAAGTTTTGGACACTCGTAAGTCAAGATACCTCCGTATATTAATATTGATAAGTTTTAGACACTCGTAAGTCAAGATACTCCTATATATAGATAAGTTTTAGACACTCGTAAGTCAAGATACCCTATATATTAATTTGATAAATTTTGGACACTCGTAGTCAAGATACTTCTATATGATAAATTTTGGACACTCGTAAGTCAAGATACCCCTATATATTAATATTGATAAGTTTTGAGCACTCGTAAGTCAAGATACCCCTATATATTAATATTGATAAGTTTTGAGCACTCGTAAGTCAAGATACCCCTATATATTAATATTGATAAATTTTGGACACTCGTAAGTCAAGATACCCCTATATATTAATATTGATAAGTTTTGGACACTCTAAGTCAAGATACCCCTATATATTAATATTGATAAGTTTTGGACACTCGTAAGTCAAGATACCCCTATATATTAATATTGATAAGTTTTGGATACTCGTAAGTCAAGATACCCCTATATACTAATATTGATAAATTTTGGACACTCGTAAGTCAAGATACCTCTATATACTAATATTGATAAGTTTTGAGCACTCGTAAGTCAAGATACCCCTATATATTAATATTTATAAATTTTGGACACTCGTAAGTCAAGATACCCCTATATATTATTACTGATAAATTTTGGACACTCGTAAGTCAAGATACCCCTATATATTAATATTAATACATTTTAGGCACTTGTAAGTCAAGATACCCCTGTATATTAATTGATAAGTTTTGGACACTCGTATGTCAAGATATCCCTATATATTAATATTGATAAGTTTTGGACACTCGTAAGTCAAGATACTCCTGATAAGTTTTGGACACTCGTAAGTCAAGATACCCCTGATAAGTTTTGGATACTCGTAAGTCAAGATACCCCATATAAGTTTTGGATACTCGTAAGTCAAGATACCCCTATATATTAATATTGATAAGTTTTGGACACTCGTAAGTCAAGATACCCCTGATAAGTTTTGGACACTCGTAAGTCAAGATACCCCTGATAAGTTTTGGATACTCGTAAGTGATAGTTTTGGACACTCGTAAGTCAAGATACCCCTATATATTAATATTGATAAGTTTTGGACACTCGTAAGTCAAGATACCCCCGATAAGTTTTGGACACTCGTAAGTCAAGATACCCCCGATAAGTTTTGGACACTCGTAAGTCAAGATACCCCGATAAGTTTTGGACACTCGTAAGTCAAGATACCCTATATATTAATATTGATAACCTTGTGGGTTCTTTATATATGTAAATGAAATACCCTTTGTAACAAAGGTCTGTAAAAAAGAACTTATTTTTTTATACACTCAGATAATTATGACGAAATAGTAAAGCCAGTGCGCTATTAGATTAAAACATTAGATCCTTTAATGTCTTCCACTGAATAAACAAAATGAGTAAAAACAACAGCTAATCAATAACTCGTAAGAAAAACGCGGTCATAAAACAGAAAGCATCGAGATAGATAACAATATACAAGTAGATGTAGATCAAAAATCGATATATATATATTTATCATAAGTAATATGTTTAATGGTACACTTTATAATGTTGACCACGAAACGCTCGCAGCTGCTGCAAAAGCCACCAGTGGTCAATATATGAATTTTTCTTTCGTGCAGCAACACAAAACAATTTTATCTGTGGTATTAATCAATCCTTGACGCGCAAAACACAAACTAACAAAAGTATCTAACACCGAAAGGATTAAAAGAGACAGATATCTTATTATAATGGAGATTGTGTGTTTTTCTGTCTGTAACCGAAACTATATTACTAATCGAGTCACAATTAACATAGTTATTTACATCACATTCTCCATGATTTTATTTATATTTAAACCTCAATTATTAATGAAATTTCTTCACCTTTTTATTAGTGTTGTCCATATCTACATGATATTTACCGCGTACCCCACTTGTACGGGTCAGGCACAAAGTCCCTATTAACGTGGGACCACCCACAAACCGAAGCTCATGGAGTGGCAGGTGAAAAATTGCGTCGATCCCGTCGGCATTCCCCCTCAAGGGGGCGCCTCAGGCACTGGGCAATAAACCCAGCCCTGCCCCTTTAAATCGAGGGGGCAGGTGTTGCCTGGGGGGATGGCCCCCTGGGATCGACGCTGTTAATTATATCAATGGTCCAGAGGCCGAAGCCACTGTTGACCATATCAACATACAAATAACATGCAATTGTATTTATATATACAAAAATAGCGGTTTGCAGTGTGAATGGGAAGGCTAATTTGCATATTGATATTAAAAATGTGATTTTATTAAATATGTGCTTAGTATTATTGATTTCTAACTGTTTGGTTTTATTTTAATGAATATAAGTAAACATCTCTTCAATGAATCTTAAATGAAATCCATTAACAAGAAAAAATAAGTGTCATTTTATTCTTTATTTCCTAATTTAACTAAATTGTTAAATAAGTAAAATTCAGCAATCAAAGACGGGAGTGATGGAAGAGTAAGATTCATTTCTATTTTTCTATTATACCCCACTCTGTTACATATCTTTTTGTCTGCCTCTAATTTAATACGCTATTTCATTACATTAAAACTTAAATACTTGCACCCGGAGGGTGCATATATTTGCTAGTACAGTTAAAATTATGGTTAAAAAAACTGGTTATCGCTTCATCACTACGGTTACGTAGAGTTCAGTTTTAAGTACTTACCCCTGTAAGTACTTATGTTGTATATTGTTCAAACGAAAATAGGAATTTCTGGTTAAATTAAACAAAGAAAAGACGAAAAAAAATGACAAAGGATGTTTTTCCGGGTAAAAGCGAAAAGAAGTTAAAAAAACGGAAGAGAGGGTTTCCGGTCAAGAAAGCAGGGAAAAGATAAAGAAATATATAACAAAGGTCCGTTATCAGATCAAAATATAAAGATGCGTAGGCGTGTCGTCAATGCAAAAGCCAGAGGGTCAAGTCGTCAGTTAGACAGTCAGACAGCAGAGAGCGGACGGCGAACAGTGAGTGACCGTCGACACGGTCGATCACTGCCAGCGGGCAGAGAGGTTCGTCCACCTCTTCCACGTCACCGACGCTAGTCATCCCAACAGTAGTAGTAGTCATCGTCAACCATTGTAAGCCCTGCGCCTTCACCACCCACACACCGAAGAAAATAAAAAGGGTCCTCCCTTTGTACATACGTATCTGTTGTTTATTGAAGTCCAGTAGTCGGTAGTAGCTGACTACTAATATACATTGCTTTGGGTACAGTGAAAACCCCAGTACTAACATACACGAATTTAACGCCGTGAATTTGAAGCCGCTATATAACGTATATAATTTGATGCCAGTATGCAACAATAGTTCATTACATTATATTTCATCATGTCTTTATACTATAAAATACTATTTTTCTTATTTTTAAAAAATGTAACAAAAATTGATATTTTGAGGCAGGGTCTCTAGGAACTCTACAAGTTGATCACAACAGCTAGAGTTTGGGACAAATCCAAACTGGGATGGTCGGATAAGACTGTGAGAGTTCCAGAAATTCCAAAGTCCCTCTCTGATGCAGGACTCCATCAACTTAGCAATGCAACTTGTAAAACTGACTGGCCGATAGTTAACAGGTGATGTGCGGTCGCCCTTTTTGAACAGCGGAATTACACTAGCAGTTTTCCACTGTTCTGGGGTAGCACCATTTTTCAAGCAAATTTGGAAGAAAACAGCTAGCTGGTGGAGAAGGAAGTACCCGCCCCGTTTGAGAAGCAGGTATTTCACAACGTCAAGACCTGGAGAAGCATGGTTGCGTTTACTCTTGAGGTGGTGTCGCAGCATAACAGGTGTGAATTCTATAGTAGTTATAGAAGTTGATGTCAGAGGTGGAGGAGATGGTACATTTTGGTCCTCGACAGTGAAAATGCCTGCATAGCATTCAGCAATAAGTTCTGCACATTCTTTGGGGTCATCGGTGATTCAGGGTCGAATTTAACGTCGTGAATTTGAAGCCGCTATATAATTTGATGCCTGTATGCAATGCTTACAGCGTAAACAATCTGAGACTAACGTGCCAGACTAAGCAAAAATTAGTATATTCTCAGTGTTCAGCCACCAGGATCCCTTCCTTAAACATCACGAGGCACCACACACGGCCAACAGGTGGCACCTTTAGGGGAAAGGGGTTATTAACCCTCTGCAGAGCCGGAATCAGCTTATTCTAAAGCCTCAGGGCGATAAGATTACATGTTTCATACCTAGGTTATGGAAAACTGTTGTAAAGGGAAGTAACCCTCACGTATGCAAATGAGATACGTATAAAGGAGCAACAGAAGATTGACTCAGAGTGATGCGAGTTGATCTCCAACCACGAACATTGTTTAGTA
Organism: Doryteuthis pealeii; assembly: GCA_023376005.1. Taxonomy (NCBI): domain Eukaryota; kingdom Metazoa; phylum Mollusca; class Cephalopoda; order Myopsida; family Loliginidae; genus Doryteuthis; species Doryteuthis pealeii. The sequence goes on along the minus strand of CM042164.1, from coordinate 2,603,591 downwards.
TTGTCAGATTGCAAACACACGTGCGACAACTTTTCAAGATAAGTAATCTTACCAAGAGACTTTTTTACCTTGCCGACCGGAAGCCGTTTTATTTTGTTAGTTGTATTATTTGTAATAAATTATTATTACAACCACTCAACCTTCTCGTTTATGTACTTCCAAGACATAACAAAAACATATCCAAATTAAAAAGTGTGTTTTAATCACTGCAGCCGAGATCTTAGCGGGAAAAATGTTGGTATTGGAGAAAGGGTATTATTTGAGCTTTCCAAAAATTACCTGCAGAGGTGCAGTCGGGGTTATTCTACTGCTCCAGTCGAAAGAAGTTTTTTGTTGTAGAGTAAGTAACACCCCTTCGGCACTCTTCTAGATGGACTGGCTCATAGCCATAAAATAGCCTAGGATTAAAGTAGATTAACTAGCTGAATGATATGTGTATAAAAGGTGTTGGGGTATCTTCCCATTTGGCCTGTAAGAGTTGTCTTCCCCCTATTTGTTGCTTGTTCTCACCAGGGGCTATAGTATTTAAGCGCCTGGTTCAAACGCTTCTTCCTCTTTTAGCTACATCTTCTCGTACGAGCACATGGGTTAGAGACATTGTCACACCCTTCTTGGTGGGGGCTTCGGCCCCCAACGCTATGTAACTCTCCTTGAGGCTTCGCCCCCCCCCACATCACTAGTAAGTGATTTTGTATGTACGGACTCTCAAGTCCTTTTATATCTACTATTGTATGTTTATGTTATGTACATGTATTTTATTGTTATTGTATCTTGTCTTATTCCTGTGCTGTTTACAATATAAAATGTTTTGTCCTAACAACCCTTGTCGGAGTTGTATGTTCATATTATAACCATGAACCTTACAGTGTCCTGGGTATGATACTAAACTGCATCTGGGTCTTTAGCTTTGGAGATCTGGGTGTACGTAGTAGCCTGTGGGGTAGGAAGAGGTTTAATGTTTTAGGTAAAAAGGTAGCTGGTTATTCTAGGTGCGTGTTCCTAGGGTTTACATTTAACCCCATCTTATTCAGTTGTCGCGCTGAAAAGTGTTTGAGATACGCCTGTGCTACTAAACAGCGCTGGGTAGTGTCGGCAGTTATGTTATTATTAACTGGTTCATTGGGGGGTTTTGGGTTCAACCTAATACCCTCCTCGCTATTTGGACCCTATTATAGATGATCAAATCTTAATGCGCTACCCGTTTGTCCAACGCTAACAGAACAAATGACTTGAATTAAAGTTTTGCCAACGAAGACCTCGGCTTCTGTACATCTGATTGGTTAATGCTATAGTCAACCAGCGTTCAGAGTAGGTGTTAAAAACAGGTTCGCGTGGCTCAGACAGTTTTAAAAATTAATTCATTGGCATGGCTGGGCCTACCGGTAAGTAGATCATTTATTTTTAAAGAATAAATAAAAAATACAATTAGGTTAGCTGAGGCACAAAAAAGAAAAGAAAAAAAGGAAAAATAAAACATACACTAATTTATCTAAGCAAACACAGACTAAGATACCATCCAATAATTAAAGGGGAATGAAATCAAGGGAAGAAAAACAAGAGACAAATACAGAAGGTGGTTTTATGATTGAGGCTTTATTCACGGGTTGTAGAAACCACATGACAAGGAAATATATCCCTGGCCAGTAGTAGTGTCTAGACACACACACACACACACATATATATATATATATATATATATATAGTGTGGCCCCCCATCACAAAAGCCACCTAATCTATAAGTTTACATGCAAATGTGAGATTTGCTACATTGGCCGTACTACCTTGAGACTGGAATCTCGAATCAAGCAGCACATACCCTACAACATCCGTTCTGGCAATGTGGACTGTCCCACAGCAGCAGGCATAAATACTCCGTCCACCATTGGACAACATCTATTAAGAAATTCCACTTGCGCTCGGTCCTACCACCCAACTATGTTTTCAGTCCTTTGCAATTACAACAGCGAGCTACAACTACAGATTCTTGAGTCCCTGTTTATCTCCCGCACTCAACCTTTCCTGTGCGTTCAGAAGCAGTCCCATCAGTTACTCCTTTTTGGCACTTCAAGCCTCAACTTATCTAACGGGGGGACTCGTAATTTTCGAACCCCCCTTATGAGTTGTAAGTTTCCTAGTTTTACGAACTCTTTTGTCCTATTGAGAAAAAAATCCTTTTTCTCATTGCTTTCTGACTATTCCGTTGTCTACAACAAAACAAAACAAAACTACAATACCATCTTTCAATGTAATTTTTCTCTGAGGAGCATTGAACGAAAAAAAGATAAAATCATTTCCGATTTTAAATCTAACTAGGGTACCCTTACTTTTCTTTTTAAGAAAAAAAAATTTTACAACATGCATATGCTTTTACACGTCCTTTTATATATATATATATATATATATATATATGTATTATCCACAAAAAATGGACTAGACGTGCGGTCTTTTTATTCATTAAGTGGGGGTGGGGGCTTTGCCCCCCAACTATCAGTAAGTAATTCTCATATTCTTTATGAACTATTTCGTATTTCCAAAGGACTTTTGTCCTATCTATTTTGTATCATTTTATGTATGTCATTTTCCACGTGCTCAGACAATAAAGTCTGTACTGTTATTATGTTGTACTTCTTTGTTCGGATTCACCTACGTATTATAAGAACCACTCATTATATTCTTATATCACTATGTTAAATGCTGAATCGTATCAATAAAAATGACATTGTACAAACAATCTTCAAACAATATATAAATTTACGCTTTTTTTTTTGGCAAGGAAATATATCCCAGTAGTAGTGTCTATATCCCAGTCGGTAGAGCGTTCGGCTAGAAACCACAAGGTTCCTAGTTCGATACCGGTCCTCGCCTACTCAGCGTATGAGTAGCACAGGGATCTGTGCGGTAAGGTAAGGCGCTGATGGTAGGTGTGGCGCTCCACCTCAGATGCTAAAACAATCTCCTTGGTCTAGCGCTATTGAAAAGGGGATAGACTCCCTCGCTGACTGGCTGATACCGACTTTAGGCCGCCCCGTCGACTTTACTTTACTTTAGTAGTGTCTAGACACAGTTAAGGCTTAAGTCAGAATGGCCGAGAGATTTTCTTGGGGGCCGGAAGTGGGTCCTTTTTTTACTCGCACATGCTCGGATGATTCTTCCAGTGAAGGCTCATGGGAGTTTGTTATATTTTTTTATCTTTATTTTAATTTTAATTCTATTTCAATTCCCACAAGCCCTTCATTGCCTTTACTCCCAGGTCAATTTTGGCCTGAAGTGGTTCTACTTAATCGTATCCCCTGCAGTGGAGTAAGACACCCAGCACACTCCGGCCTTCTTCAGGTATTTCTTGTCGAACTCGGGAACCTTCTTTTCGAACTCGGGAACTTTCTTGTCGTAATCGGGAGCCATCACGGAACTTTTCACCTAACCTTTTATTTATTCCACGGGGGTATCCTGTTCTCATTCCGCTAACCATAGCTGGGGTAGGAGTTGTGTTAATTATTTTTGTAACTGCCTTTACTCAGGATTGAACTTGGGGTCCAGAGATAACTGTCACTTAGAACTGTCTTAACCTAACTACCTTATCAACTTGGCAATGAAGATTGGGACAATAGTCCGAATAACGCAGATAATACTAATCTTCAAGCCTCATCTCAAAAATTCAGAGAAATAGTACAGATGACAATGAAGATGAGGACAATAGTCCGAATAACGCAGATAATACTAATCTTCAAGCCTCATCTCAAACATTCAGAGAAATAGTACAGATGACAATGAAGATGAGGACAATAGTCCGAATAACGCAGATAATACTAATCTTCAAGCCTCATCTCAAAAATTCAGAGAAATAGTACAGATGACAATGAAGATGAGGACAATAGTCCGAATAACGCAGATAATACTAATCTTCAAGCCTCATCTCAAACATTCAGAGAAATAGTACAGATGACAATGAAGATGAGGACAATAGTCCGAAATAACGCAGATAATACTAATCTTCAAGCCTCATCTCAAACATTCAGAGAAATAGTACAGATGACAATGAAGATGAGGACAATAGTCCGAATAACGCAGATAATACTAATCTTCAAGCCTCATCTCAAACATTCAGAGAAATAGTACAGATGACAATAAAGATGAGGACAATAGTCCGAATAACGCAGATAATACTAATCTTCAAGCCTCATCTCAAACATTCAGAGAAATAGTACAGATGACAATGAAGATGAGGACAATAGTCCGAATAACGCAGATAATACTAATCTTCAAGCCTCATCTCAAACATTCAGAGAAATAGTACAGATGACAATGAAGATGAGGACAATAGTCCGAATAACGCAGATAATACTAATCTTCAAGCCTCATCTCAAAAATTCAGAGAAATAGTACAGATGACAATGAAGATGAGGACAATAGTCCGAATAACGCAGATAATACTAATCTTCAAGCCTCATCTCAAACATTCAGAGAAATAGTACAGATGACAATGAAGATGAGGACAATAGTCCGAATAACGCAGATAATACTAATCTTCAAGCCTCATCTCAAACATTCAGAGAAATAGTACAGATGACAATGAAGATGAGGACAATAGTCCGAATAACGCAGATAATACTAATCTTCAAGCCTCATCTCAAACATTCAGAGAAATAGTACAGATGACAATGAAGATGAGGACAATAGTCCGAATAACGCAGATAATACTAATCTTCAAGCCTCATCTCAAACATTCAGAGAAATAGTACAGATGTGAAGATGAGGACAATAGTCCGAATAACGCAGATAAACTAATCTTCAAGCCTCATCTCAAACATTCAGAGAAATAGTACAGATGACAATGAAGATGAGGACAATAGTCCGAATAACGCAGATAATACTAATCTTCAAGCCTCATCTCAAACATTCAGAGAAATAGTACAGATGACAATGAAGATGAGGACAATAGTCCGAATAACGCAGATAATACTAATCTTCAAGCCTCATCTCAAACATTCAGAGAAATAGTACAGATGACAATGAAGATGAGGACAATAGTCCGAATAACGCAGATAATACTAATCTTCAAGCCTCATCTCAAACATCAGAGAAATAGTACAGATGACAATGAAGATGAGGACAATAGTCCGAATAACGCAGATTAATACTAATCTTCAAGCCTCATCTCAAACATTCAGAGAAATAGTACAGATGACAATGAAGATGAGGACAATAGTCCGAATAACGCAGATAATACTAATCTTCAAGCCTCATCTCAAACATTCAGAAAATAGTACAGATGACAATGAAGATGAGGACAATAGTCCGAATAACGCAGATAATACTAATCTTCAAGCCTCATCTCAAACATTCAGAGAAATAGTACAGATGACAATGAAGATGAGGACAATAGTCGAATAACGCAGATAATACTAATCTTCAAGCCTCATCTCAAACATTCAGAGAAATAGTACAGATGACAATGAAGATGAGGACAATAGTCCGAATAACGCAGATAATACTAATCTTCAAGCCTCATCTCAAACATTCAAGAAATAGTACAGATGACAATGAAGATGAGGACAATAGTCCGAATAACGCAGATAATACTAATCTTCAAGCCTCATCTCAACATTCAGAGAAATAGTACAGATGACAATGAAGATGAGGACAATAGTCCGAATAACGCAGATAATACTAATCTTCAAGCCTCATCTTTCAGAGAAATAGTACTGATGACAATGAAGATGAGGACAATAGTCCGAATAACGCAGATAATACTAATCATCAAGCCTCATCTCAAACATTCAGAGAAATAGTTTTTCTTAGTCATGAATGCAGAGATATATTCTTGGTGAATACATGACTTTATTTCACCGATCCCATAACTCATGCACATAACATACGGAAGAAAAAAAATGTTATTGAAAAAAGATTGACATAAAATGAGGGTTCTGTTTATCATATTGTTTACATTCAGAGAAATAACAAAAAGAGGGGTTTTGCATATGAAACTAAAGTGCATCTGTGGCTTTAGTTTTGTGTATCTGCGTGTATGATTACTATTACTCCCAGGTCAACTTTGACCGAAAGTGATAGAACCTGACTGTATCCCCTACTGGGAAATAAGACTCCCTTCACACACACAAAATAATTATCTTGGGTTATAACACTAAACGCAAATGGACGTCTCTCAGTATCAGCGATTAAGTAGTTAACAAGCCACATGTGCAGGCTGTTGATTGCCTGAGGTATAAACCACGTGACCTCGCTTAGTCTATAAATTGAAGTGGTTGATTGCAGCACAGCTTATATACAACAAAAATACTGTTTGCATTCCACATAGCGCTATTAACCCTGGGAAAGGTATGGATCCATATATTCTCCCTCCAGCTATGGATAAATAGTAGGGCAAACTGGGCTCTTTAACCTTGAATAGGTAACCAGTCTAGGAGTAGGAAAACTCTGAATTCAAACCTGGTAAACTCTGATGAAGAAATTGACCTTGTTTCAAATCCTGCTCGTGCGGAGGGGTTAGTAAATATATATGTAAGCCTAATAGGCTGAAACGTATATACAGAGATCGACTTTTTCTCGATTTGTTTACGCTTTACATTCAAACCGATATGCACGCCTAATTCATTTAATTATAATTAATTAATTAACAAATTAGGTATGCCTTTAATTAAGCACATAATCTCCCCAAAATTGTCGGCCTTCACCATCTCAAACACATTGTTTGTTCACTTCATATGAATATATATATATATATAACAAAATATTCCAACATGCCTGTTCGCGTCTAAACTAAAACTAACTCACGCCTGTAATCGTGCGCAGCCGGAGGGGTCAAGACGGGGTTATCATAAATAGATCATAACCCTAACGGTTATCTTAACTTCCTCCGATTTTAAATCTAACGAATTCTTATTCAGAATATTCTTTCGACAGTACGTACATAATTCATAGACTATCAATGAATTATGTACCATAGGGAAAAGTAAAAGTAAAGTCGTCGGGGTGGCCTGAAGTCGGTGTCAGCCAGACAGCAAGGGATTCTATCCCCTTTTCACTGGCTCTAGACCAAGGAGATTCTTTTTTAGTCTGAAGTGGAGCGCCACATCTACCATCAGCTCCTCACTTTACCGCACAGATCTCTGTGCTACTCATATGCTGAGCTGGCAAGGGCCGTTATCGAACCAAGAACCTTGCGATTCCTAGGCAACTGCTCCACCGACTGAGCTAAACCGTTGATATTCTGAATGAGAAAAGGCGTGAATCCATCTTTTCTCCCTCCACTCTTTGGGTAAATAGTATGGCAGACAGTGCTCTTTAGCTTGACTAAATGAAGGAGAAGTCTACATTAAAACTAACTTATACGCTGAGTAGCGCGTGGTGTAATGGTTAAAGTCATGGGAAATGGACTCGTCACCCCGAGTTCAAATCCTGGATGTGGTAATTGCATTTCACTTTGCGCTAATACCCTTGGGAAAGGTATGAATTCTACTCTCCCTCCAGCTATGGGTAAATAGTAGGGCAGACTGGGCTCTTTAACCTTGGTTAGGTAACCGGTCTAGGAGAAGGAAAACTCTGAATTCAAACCTGTTGAACTCCGCTTAAGAAATTGACCCTGTGTCACATCCTGCTCGTGCGGAGGAGTTGATAAATATATATACGCTGAGTTGGCGAGCGCCGGTATGGAACAAGGAACCTCGAGGTTCCCGGGCAAACGCTCTCGCAACTGAGCTAAGCCAAACCTGAGTTTTTCAGTGAGAGGTAGGTGCCAACATGAATTTGTTCAGAAAGTATCTTGTGTGCTTAAATTAAGCTAAACAAATTCTATTAATGTTTTACAACGACATTTTAGAATACATTTCAGGAAATCGCTGTCAGTTAGACATTCCATCAACGTTTGGGACAAGAAATTTAAATCAACAAGATGTCGGTGTAAAAGTGTCATGGTGTCTTGGGAGACCATCATTATAAAAAAAAACAACAGGAGCGTGTTCGTGCTAGACGAAAACAGTCAAGAGAATAGTAAGATTTTAATGTGTTTTCACGTTTTCAGTGTGCAGATATGCTTCTGTATATATATATATATATATATATATATATATATATATATATATATAATCCAAAAGTCCAGAGAAGAAATCTTCCTTACGACACAAGAGTTTTATTTAAAAAAACAAGTCGCAGTTTGAGAGCTCAATGTGTGCTCTTAAAGTTAGAGTCACAGAGCAAATATATAAGTAAAGAAATAACAGAAGACTTAGAGATTTAGCATTATCAAGGATTTCATTTGGAATTCATATCACAGGACTATAAAATTCTAAAAATTAAAAAAAATAAAAAATCTGTTTTCAAATGCCTTTAAAGTAATAAACAATTTCATCACTCGCATCTGATGAGTTGGGAGATTTAGACTATTTGTCTAAGCTCCCTGAAATAGACTATAATGCTAAATCTCTAAGTCTTTTGTTATTTCTTTACTTATATATATATATATATATATATATATATATATATATATATAAAGGGTGGCTTACCGGTGAATATGGGCACGATCGTTGGAGGTGAACAGGATCCAGGGATTAAGTCCGTGATAAAACAAATACAAAGTGCTCAATACAAAGTAGAGCAAATTTATGGAAGAAATGGATACAACAGAAACCTACTTGAGTTTCAGCGCTAGAATCATCAGGGTTAAATCCACTGAATTAATCGAGTTACCGATTAATTGCAGCTGATCACACGTATGTCCATTGTTCAATGAACATACGTGTGATCAGCTGCAATTAATCGGTAACTCGATTAATTCAGTGCATTTTACACTGATGACTAGCGATGAAACTCGAGTAGGTTTCTGTTGTATCCATTTCTTCAATATATATATATATATATATCATATATACTGCACACAATGCAGAAATAGCGGATATGTGGGAGAAACATCAACACCCTTTAGACTAAGACTAAATAACCACAAATCCACTATAAATCTCAAATCCCCGCATAGTACAATAGCACTTCACTTTAACACCCTACCACACAATCTTACACACCTCAAATGCATTTTAATAGAACACGCATTTCCAACAACGCAATCTAGAAAATATATATATATATAATGCTGCGAGCGGTCTTCAGCAAGTCGTGGAAACAGCACCTCACAAAGGAGCATCTGTACGGCCGCCTGCCCCCTATCTCACAAACTATCCGAGTGAGGTTGACGAGACATACTGGGCACTGCTGGAGGAGCGAGGACGAACTCATAAGCGACGTTCTCATCTGGAAGCCAGCACATGGACATGCTAATGTGGGCTGCCCAGCAAGGACCTACATCGACCAATAGCGCGGATACTGGATGCTGGGGCACTGAATGATAGAGATGGTTGGCGAGAGATTGTCATGGATATCCGTGCTAATTGCGCGACATGATACACACACACACACACACACATATATATATATATATGTGTGTGTGTGTGCGTATACATATCTTATTATAATGGAGATTGTGTGTTTGTCTGTCTGTAACCGAAACTAAATCACTATTTAAGTCATAATTTCCTTAGTTATTGACGTCACATTTACCGTGAATTTATTTTTTATTTAAACCTCAATTATTGATAAAATTGTTGTACCTTATTAATACTGTTGGATCTACATACTAATAACATGCAGGTATATTTATATATTCAACAAAATAGCGGTTTACAGTGTGAACGAGAAGGCTAATTTGCATATTGATATTTAAAATTTGATTTTAATAAATATATGCTTCGTATTATTGATTTCTAATTGTTTGGTTTTCTCTTAACGAATCTGAGCAAAAATCTCGGGGATACATCTTAAAAGAAATCCATAAACAAGACGAAAGAACTGTAATTTTATTAAATACTTCATAATCTAACTAAATAGATAAATTAGGAAAAATGAAAGACGGGAGTGAAAGAAAATGATAGAAGAGTTAAATCTAAAGCTGTTCTATTTTTCGATTATACCCCCTCAGTTTATCATTTTCTAAATAGTTTGTAATTTGATACAATATTTTATAACATCAAAACCTAAATGCTTGCACCTGAAGGGTGCATATATTTGCTAGTATATATAATCGCAAACCGACAGAAATACTCATCATAGAGTGATTTTTTATGAGAACGTAAATGTTCTTATTGAATAAATCAATTTTCAACAGTATATCCATATAGATATAATAGTTAATTACATTATCCAAAATAATATACATAGATATTATACATCTATACAAAATCTCAGTTGTAAGGATTCTACATTTGTAAGTATGAGAAGTAAATACACAAACGATGTGTTTTGATATGGCTTTTTTAGCCGACAATTTTTGGGAGAATATGTGCTTAATTGAAGTCGTACCTAATTTTTGAAAATTAATTAATTAATAATTAATTAATTAATTTTCCATACCTATTCAAATGTAAGGCTAAACAAATCGAGAAAAATCAATCTCTGTATGTACATTTCGGCCTAGTAGGCCTCATCAGCAGAGCTGTCTTCCTATCTATAGCTCTGCTGATGAGGCCTAATAGGCCGAAATGTACATACAGAGATTGATTTTTTTTCGATTTGTTTAGCCTTACATTTGAATAGGTATGCCCGCCTAATTAATTAATTATTAATTAATTAATTTTCAAAAATTAGGTACGACTTCAATTAAGCACATATTCTCCCAAAAATGTGTAAGTATGTAAACGTAATACAGCAAAAATGGCACCTCATAGCGACGTTTTTGTTTGCGCATGAATATCTCAGCTAAGACTTGGCCACGAAAGAAATGTTCAATACCATTTGCAACTTAATAATATGTATTATTTTATTTTTTCTGACTGTTTTCCTAATCTTTATTGTTATATACATAAAGTTTCGGTAGATGTTCCCTCCAGCCTTTTTTTTTTTTTTTTTTTAGGTATTTTCTTGTCGAACACAGAAACATTCTTGCAGAACCCGAGGCTCCCGAGTTGGACAAAACGTTTACCGAGTTTGGCAAAAAACATCTGAAGAATGCCGAAAGGCGCTTCGACCGAAACGTTGTGTATATATATATAACAATAAAGTGGAGGCTCGGAGTGTAACGGTTATCGTCGTAGGAAATGGACTCGTCGAGCGAAGTTCAAATCCTGGACGTGGCTGTTTGCATTTTACAAAGCGCTAATACCCTCGGGAAAGGTAAGCGTCCAACTACTCTCCCACCAGCTATGGATAAATAGTAGGGCAGACTGAGCTATTTGACCTTGCTTAGGGAACCACTCTAAGAGAAGGGGAACTCTGAATCCAATCCTGTTAAACTCCTAAGAAATTGACCTTGTGTCGCATCCTGCTCGTGTTGGTATATATATATATATATATATATATATATATATATATATTTCATTTCATTATTTAACATATATTTCCTTACTTGACCCATTCGCTCATTTTATATGTTAACTTTTTCGGTTTTCGCCGATTTATTTATTTCTTCCTTCCTTTTTCTTACCCCAAACAATAACATGTAAACACATCTCATTCAAACATCAACAAGTTTCATGATTACTAATAACATTTCAATTTTTGCAATATAAATTATATACCCATCCACCAGAACTTTCAAAAAATGTTTAACCGTCCCTAAACGGCGTCTGCGTTCATAAACATTTTTAAAAAATATACTTTTTCGAACTTTTTGAAATTCTATTCTCGTCTCCAACTCAAAAAAATAAAAATAGCACTCTGATGAAGGTCGGCAAAATCTGTGTACGGAACATTTTATGCATTTTTCCTATTGTTATTATCATCATCATTTCAACTCCATCTGATTATTTTAATAATAATAATAATAATAATAATAACGTAAATCCGTATACATTTTGATAAACAGACTGAAACACTTGTGTAAGTGATATCGATTTAAAGTGATATCGATAAAATTCATTTTTATCCATCTACATTTCTTTTCTTTTACTCATTTTTCCCTTAGTGTCGGATTCATTTCCCATTCTCTCACACACACACACACACACACACACACATATACATATATATATATATATATATATATATATATATATATATTATATATATATATAAATATATATTACAATAAAGAAAAAGGGCAACAATAAGAAACATTTAGATAATAAAAATTATTCATTCCCATCTAAAAAATTGAGACAAATTAATAATAATGTTTATCTGGATTTTTTTAGATGCGGCTTGATAATTAGTATTATTTGTATTATTCGGACTATTGTCCTCATCTTCATTGGTATCTGTACAACGTTTCAGCCGATATACCCTCCGGCCTTCTTCAGGTATTTCTTGTCGGACTCGGGAACATTCCCGGGGTATTTTCAATCTTCCGTGATGGTTCCCGATTACGACAAGAAGGTTCCCGAGTCTGATAAGGTTCCTGAGTCCGACAAGAAATACCCGAAGAATGCCGGAGGGCATATCGGCCGAAACATTGTACAGATAACAATGAAGATGAGGACAATAGTCCAAATAATACAAATAATTCTAATAATAGTAGGTTGGGGTTTGCATTCGTACCCACCTCGATCATTGTACTTCCTCAGGGGTAATAACTATTAAATTCTTCTTATAGAGTTCTTTTGCTCTGTATGCTTACTACTTTTATTCCTAGGTAGCAATATCTCATCTACAGAAAGCGATGCTAATACACGAATAGTAAAGGCATGGTCGGCCATAAACAGATTATCAGTCATAAGGAAATCCGATCCCACTGACAAGTTAAAGTGACAATTCTTCCAGGCTGTTGTTATATCAGTACTGCTGTATGGCTGCACTACTTGGAACCTGACAAGGGGCCTTGAGAATAACCTGGATAGGACCTGGATAAGTGTGGGCTTGAACAAGTCGTGGAAACAGCACTCCACAAGGAAGCAGCTGTGCGGCCACATGCCCCCTATCTCACAAACCATCCGTGTGAGACGGGCAAGGCATGCTGGACTCTGCTGGAGGAGCAAGGACGAACTCAGAAGCGACGTCCTTCTGTGGAAGCCAGCACATTGACATGCTAATGTGGGCCGCCCATCAAGGACCTACATTGACCAACTCTGTGAAGATGCTGGATGCGGCGCAGAGGACCTCCTTGGTACAATGAATGATAGGGAAGGTTGGCGAGAGATTGTCAAGGGTATCCGTGCTGACATGATGCTGATGACTGTTGTTAGAAAGAAAATGTCTGGTCGAGTGAACCACAGCGATCGCGCGAGCAACAATTTATCACTTCTGTCAGAATATTTTCATTAAGAAAACTTTCTGAAATGGTGTATTAAGCGTAATAAATTGAACGTAATTTTTCAAAATCACTGACTTTATTGGCACTTGGCGTGATCGATTTAATTTTTATGTTAGAATTATGCAGTTTCATAGAGAAAAAAAAGTCATGATTTTAACGGTATTTGAAAAAAAAAGAAAAAAAAAGAGTCAAAATGTGTACTAGCTGAAGTATCCGTTCACGACTTTCAATAGGTTAAATGTGGATTGCAGCTGTTTATAATAACAGTAAACGATTCTTTAGTTCAGGTTGTGTAACGGTTATCGTCGTGGGAAATGTTATCGGCGACCCGAGTTCAAGCCTGGGCATGGCTTTTCGCATTTCACCTCACGCTTGAGAAAGAATTTGTACCGCTACCTAGAAGTACATATACACAAAGCGGGCTTCGAGTAACGGGTATCATCGTAGTAAATGTGTGTATTTTTCTTCGCGCGTATACCCTTTGAAAAGGCATGAATCCATCTGTTATTTCTCCTAGTTATGGGTAAATAGTATGGCAGAATGGGTTATTTAGTTTTGCATAGGCAATAAGTCTAGGGGGATGGAAAAATCTGAATTTAAACCACCTTTACTCAAGTATTGAAGATGTGTCACATCCTGCCTATGATTGAGGGCGAATGTGTGTTTGTCGTGAGATATACGGGGTTGTAAGAGGTTTTGGGGTTTTAAAGGTTTAAAGGTAGCTGGATACTCTTGGTGCGTTTTCTTATGGTTTTTGCTTTTAACCCCATCGCATTTGGTGGTCGCGCTGAAAAGGAAGGAATGTACCGTTGTGGTATATTTTCACGGTACCAAAATGATATAAGTAACGTTGTCCTTTTTTTCCGAGAACTAAAACTATAACTGTAGCGCGGCGGCGGCGGCGGCGGCGTATATTGTATAGCGAGTCTCGTCCACGTGCCTCCAAATTCACAGTGCTAAAATGGTCTTGATAGAAATTACAACACGAGAAATATGTAGTCACAACTGCTCCTTTATTTCCAGGGTAGGTTCGTCTCGTGTGCTGTATCGGAGAGGAGGAAAGGCAGAGAGAAAGAGAGAGAGAAACTGTTAAACTACTGTGACCCCATACTAGGGTCCAGACCCCCGTCCGTTCCCCTAGGCGTCCGAAAGCAAAAAGAGGCCGATACCCTTCCTCGTTGTTCCACGTCACTACGTGACTTCCGGTCAACACCCGACTTCCGGTTGCGGTCAACACCCGACTTCCGGTTGCCACTCAATTCTCAGTTCGGGGTCACGCTACCGTCAAATCATCGTTCATCCTGTTTTGGCTCATCACTATTTCTCAAACCTTTATCATCTCTTATTTATTTATTTCTTCCTCCCCCTTCCATTAGTAGTCCTAGCTCACAAAAGTCAGGATAATATACCCATCTTGCAACAGGAATTTAAGGAACGAAAAAGAAAGAGACAAAGGCTGAAGGTGGTTTTATGACTTAGGCTTTATTGCCGGTTATAGTCGCCTGTGGCAAGGGAATATCTCCCTGGCTAGTAGAAGCGACTCAACCTAGTTACAGCCAGGGGTCGGGAGTCCTTTTTTGTCGCATATGCGCGGAGGGTTCTTCCGGTGAAGACCCATGGGAGTTTATTGTTTTTTTTAATTCTAATTTAATTTTATTTTTATATTAATCCCCGCAGATAATGTTTTTAAACGAGAAGACGTTCTTCCTTGTGAGTCGCTGTAAATCACAGCTCGTTTGCTACAATTTATTTCCAATTAAAACAGACCTGAACCCATTTTTCTAAGCCTGTTTGTTAATAAGATATATCGTGTGTGGATTATATAAAAACTGCAATTCACTACTGTTTAATGAGAACAAAAACTTTGATTTACGGATACAAAACTTAGAGAAGAAGAAATAACAAGTAGTGATAAAGTTTATATACGTTTGTAGAAGTGAGAATGTTCCTACATTGTAGATTATTGATCATAGAATAAAGAGTTTTAATTTACATTCAAATTTTAATTGAGTTCTTGTAGCATCCAGATAGGTTATGGCGGCGAAGGTAGAAAATGCAGTAGAGCGCACAAGAGATACTACCATTAGAATTACATTTTACGAAAACACCCGAAGTAGCCAGACACTAACACTACCACTTATACTTAGCTTAGCGTCTCAAATATTTCGGTTATTTCCGTCAAATGTAATGAAATGTAATGCCTTTAAAACATAACCTAATGATATCATCTCTCTTGCATTAATATATAAGCGAGTAAAACAATGAACCAGATGTCTGTAATTCGAAAAACTACGCTAATCTTTTTCTTCTTTTAAATTCAAGAAATATTTATGCTTAGGACTGAATCCTGTTGGATGAACAGTCCATAACATGCAACACTCCTCTTCGGTCCTTACTTAGGCTAGACGGGCGGTTGGAGAAATCTCATCCGATCAATAGGCTGGTCACGTCAATCCCTAGCACCAATATGATTGCCCCACCCTATTACTTTTATGGCAAGACCCAACCCTTTTTATCATATGTGTGCTAGAAGGCTGTGGCTGAGGGTCTTCATGTCCTGGGTAAGACGTTAAACTCTAACTAATGGTGAGGTTTTGGTTCTGGATTCCTGGGGAATGTGGAGCATCACCATTACTCCCAGGTCCACTCTGGCCCGGGGTGGTAGTGCCTGTTATGGTCTCATCTATGAGTTAAATAGAAAATTTGTTTACAAAAAAAATTGAGTTTAAAAAAATTCTTCTAAACTATCACCACGAATCACTCAAAACTTTTCTGGCATTAAATGACCGACCGCGGTTAATATGCCGTAAAACAAAACAAATCAAACCAAACCAAACCTCCTGTCTTGTAGATAGGAGAAAGCAAATGTACGTATATATTGTCCGAGAGAACTGGAGAAGAAGTAAGAATTTGTTTTTCGCGCTTTTGTGCTCTGTTACTGACTGGCACAGAAACACGGGATGTAACCGTGGAAGTAGATTATATAAACTCCACATATATATGGTGACCCCAAAAAACAGACTTCTTTTGAAAGTCAGGCCTGGATTTTTGAATCACCCTGTTATATATATATATATTATATATATATATATATATATATATATAAAAATTTTTATATAAATTTTTTATTTAACTCATAGATGAGACCATAACAGGCACTACCACTCCGGGCCAGAGTGGACCTGGGAGTAATGGTGATGCTCCACATTCCCCAGGAATCCAGAACCAAAACCTCACCATTAGTTTAACGTCTTACTCAGGACATGAAGACCCTCAGCCACAACCTTCTAGCACACATATAATAAAAAGGGTTGGTTCTTGCCATAAAGGCAATAGGGTGGGGCAATCATATAGGTGCTAGGGATTGACGTGACCAGCCTATTGATCGGATGAGATTTCTCCAACCGCCCGTCTAGCTTAAGTAAGGACCGAAGAGCAGTGTTGCATGTCATGGACTGTTCATTCAACAGGATTCGGTCCTTAAGCATCACGGGTCATCCACCACCACCATCACCATCATGTCTAACAGGTGGCCGCAGAGGTGCAGTCGGTGTATTCTAAAGCCTCAGTCGACAGGGCTACAAGGCAGGAGGCCTATGGCTACCACAACTTCTTACACACAAAATGTTTTGAATTTCAATTTATTTTCCTGAAACTGGTACCGATAAATATTTCTTGAATATATATATATATATATATATATATGTAAACAACTTTTAGCTATTTTCAGCCGACAGTATATTTGGGAGAATATGTGCTTTTTAATTTTAGTCAGACCTAATTTTTGAAAGTTAATTCATTTATGTCTAATTAGGCGGGATTTAAACTACTTAAATGTGAGGCTAAACAAATCGAGAAAAATCAATCTCTGAATATATATTTCGACCTATTAGGTCTCATCAGCAGAGTTATAGATACGAGGACCGCCTAGCGTGTGACTTGAACCCTTTGTGCCGAAACGGCACGCCGGTATCTTACCATCACGCCAAACAGAAATCGCAATTTTGTCTCGCTTTGTTTAGGTAGTAGTAGCATTCTATATTCCACTTTGGAGACTTTATCGCACGACGCAAATGTAAACAACTTTTAGCTATTTTCAGCCGACAGTATATTTGGGGTCCTCGTATCTATAACTCTGCTGATGAGACCTAATAGGTCGAAATATATATTCAGAGATTGATTTTTCTCGATTTGTTTAGCCTCACATTTAAGTAGTTTAAATCCCGCCCAATTAAACATAAATGAATTAACTTTCAAAAATTAGGTCTGACTAAAATTAAAAAGCTCACATTCTCCCAAATATATATATATATATATATATATATATATATATATATATATATATATATATATATATAATGCAGATATAGTTTAGTGTCGCCAAGAAAAACCTTTTTGGGTGATCTTTCTCCTCTGCAGGGGATAGAGCTATATATATATATATATATATATATATATGCTGTTAAAATGGCGTAAATTTCACTCTTTAGTGTTCAAATTCAGGAAATTATTTCTTCAGGGGTAAAAAAAATAGTGAGAAGAAGAAGATTCCTTTCTTTCACTGGATATCAGTTTCTTTCTTCTTTCTTTTGCCAATTTAATATCTTTCGCTTTGTGTGTTTTTAGTTATTGTCCCAATCGCTAAGAAACAAATCATTGATGCTGTTAAAATGGCGTAAATTTCACTCTTTAGTGTTCAAATTCAAAAAAATAGTGAGAAGAAGAAGATTCCTTTCTTTCACTGGATATCAGTTTCTTTCTTCTTTCTTTTGCCAATTTAATATCTTTCGCTTTGTGTGTTTTTAGTTATTGTCCCAATCGCTAAGAAACAAATCATTGATGCTGTTAAAATGGCGTAAATTTCACTCTTTAGTGTTCAAATCTTCTTCTTCTCACTATTTTTACCCCTGAAGAAATAATTTCCTGAATTTGAACACTAAAGAGTGAAATTTACGCCATTTTAACAGCATCAATGATTTGTTTCTTAGCGATTGGGACAATAACTAAAAACACATATATATATATATATATATATATATAATCCCTGCATTGATTGATTGATTGATTCACATATATATATATATATATATATATATATATATATATATATATATATAGGATGACCCCCCCCCCAAAAAAAAAGACAGGCCTGACTTTTTTTTAAAGTCTCTTTTTTTCATCACCCTGTATTACTCTCAGGTCCACTCTAACCCTTATGGCCCGAATTACGACCCGGGAGAGCACAATTTCGGCATCGTTTTAGCCTACAAAATGTAATACACTCTGTTGAATAAAAGATTACATTTCATATTTTCTGCTATTTTTAGGCCAGCCACCCAGGGTGAATTGCGACACACTGGCGTGACGGGGTGGGTACTCAGGGTTTCCAAGGGTTAATAGCAAGTGAGAAAATCTACTTTTGTCTTGATGAAAACAAATTTAGAAAGTAACAGTGTATATTAATAATTAAGAAGAATTTGTCTATCGTCCGTCGACAGCAAAACAATTTCAGGCAGCGATATCACATTTGTTATGCACACGTATTATGCCCAGTTTTTCTCTTGGGAAAAGGTGAGGGTGTAGCGATTATCTGCCCCTGTTTGGAGCGCTGTGGGGTGTCCAGAAGAGTTATCTTCCCTTACTACAGGTTTTTGACAGTAGAAGCCTAGACTATTTAAATGGGAGCCCGGGAAATTTTCTATCTCTTTCTCTGGGAAAAGGTGAGGGTGTAGCGATTGTATGCCCCTGTTTGGAGCGTTGTAGGGTGTCCAGAAGAGTTATCTTCCCTTACTACCGGTTTTTGACAGTAGAGGCCTAGACTATTTAAATGGGAGCCCGGGAAAAATTATATCTCTTTCGCTGGGAAAAGATGAGGGTGTAGCGATTGTCTGCCCCTGTTTGGAGCGTTGTCAATTAAGCACATATTCTCCCAAAGTATATATATTATATATATATATATATATATATATATATAATATATAAGTTGAAAAATGGAAATGAATCCGACGATATGTTGAAAGCATAAATAAATAAAGAAAGAAAATGTTGATATGGATAAAATTAGTTTAATGAATTGCCAACACGTTTTTCGCCGGGAGTTTGTTAATGAAACGCATTGTATTCTATTTATATTCATTTTAAATATGAAATAAAATATTAATAAAAGAAAATTATAAAAATATTAAGTTATACAAAGAAGCCAACCCTCTCAGGTAAAATGTGTGATGTTTGAAGTTAAAACGGCCAAAAATACATGAAAGTTTTGAAGTGTACGAAAAAAGAATTTTTTGAAAAAAATTTCTTTTACTTTATTGATTTATTCTTTTCATATATATATATATATATATATATATATATATATAATATATATTATATATATATATATATATATATTGTTAAATAATGCAGCCATTTTCTGTCTGCAATTTTTCCTTTGTTTTTTTCGTAACATGTAAACAACGATAAAAATCTCTAGAAGCACTGCATATTAGACACAAAAGTCCAAACTAACAAAATAAACTTTGATAATAGCACCAACATTCTAAAATGCCTTGCATAACAAGGGTAGTCAATGGTAGGCCATATGTATGCAGCAGCGATTCGCCCCTGCTACACCTCGGGAAAAGTCAAAAATGGTTGCGGCGAAGTTTACGACTACACCAGTCCCAAT
>CM042164.1:2561172-2578672 GCA_023376005.1 Doryteuthis pealeii | reverse complement strand
GACTGGAATATTTCAAACCATATACATGTGATTAATATTATTGATACGATTGATTGGTGGATTTAATGACACACCGACCCGTCTAGTATTTTAATGTTATTTTATTTATATACGGATTATTTTTATAACACATATATTTTGCCGCATAATGAGTATCTAACGTACAGTCACTCAGTATGAACCTAAGAATTATTTTTACATTAATCTATGCATAGATTATTGTCAACCCCCTGTATTTCTGAAGGATGGCCCTTTCAGTATAACGGGCGGACTTTCCATGGAATATTATTGAAAGCCCGGAAATACGTGAAGTCACGTGGGACCTGGTTGGTTCTCAGTTTTCAGCTTGGACATCAGGCAGATAAAGTCTTTCTGCCTCAGCTGAAGCTCACTGAACAAGCCGTATAGTTAGTTACATGAAATGTTTAGTTAAGTAAAAAAAGCTTACATAAATAATATGGTTTGTGGTTGATGAATGTCTTCGGCAACACTTAATGCTTATGGCAATAAAGTGGAGTACTCTATTTCAGATTCTCCGCGAATCCTGAGCCACCATCAGATATAGTTTAGTGGCAGCCACGAAAAACCCCTTTTGGAGGATCAGCGTATTCTAAGCTCGGCTGACAGGGTATATACTTCTTGAGTAAATCGAACTATACGGAACATGAAATTCCACCATAATATGTCACCCCATCCGAAAAAAAATATTAAAAATCAAGAAATGATACTGAATTTAATGAAATTTTCAGTGTTTGTTACGTTAATTAATAAAATATATAATGCACCAGTTATTCTATTTAAAACCCTTTACCTTTCTTTAAGGTCAGTTAACCCCTGTATCTTTGATAATATGTTACACCTCAAAGATACGTGTTCAAAGTTAACTAACCTGAAAAATGTAAAAGTTTTTAAATAAAATAACTACTGCATTATATCTTTTTATTCATTTAAATATCAACACTGAAATTTCATAAACTTGGTTAATTCCCTGATTTTTTATATTTCTTTCTTTCGGTGGGGTGACTACTATCGTGGAATTTAGGTCCGTTAAGTTCGATTTAACCAATGTCTCTCTGGCAAAAGCAAAACAACCACCGCATTGTGAGTAATAAAGTAGGCGAAGTGGGTTATTGTCGGTATCAGTCAGGAGCGTAGAAGTCTATCCCGCAGAGAGATGTTTTGTGTCTGAGGTGGAGAGACTCACTTCAATTAGCTCTCCACTTTACCAACACAAAACAAAACTATACTACACATGCGCTGGATTGTCGAGGGCTGATATTGAACTCAGAATCTCAAATAGGTTATCTATCTATACTTTTGTATATATTATATATATATATATATATATATATATATAAATATATATATATATCTTATTATAAAAACCAAAAAATATCTTATTATAATGGAGATTGTGTGTTTTGTCTGTCTGTAACCGAAACTATATCCCTACTCAAGTCACAATTCCCTTTGTTATTTACATCACATTCTCCATGATTTTATTTATATTAAACTTCAATTATTAATAAAATTGTTTTACATTACTTACACTGTTGACCATATCTACATACTAATAACATGCAATTTATTTATATATACAACAAAATAGAGGTTTACAGTGTGAATGGGAAGGCGAATTTGCATATTGATCTTAAAAAATTGATTTTAATAAATAATATACTTAGTATTATTGATTTCTAATTGTTTGGTTTTATCTTATTGAATATGAGCAAAAATCTCTTCAATAAATCTTAAAAGAAATCCCTCAACAAGAAGAAATAACTGTAATATTATTCTTTACTTCCTATTTTAACTAAAACAGTTAATTAGGAAAATTTACCAATGAAAGACGGAAGTAACGGAAAATGATGGAAGGGTTAGTTTCAAAGTTGTTCTATTTTTCAATCGGTATGATTGAAAAATAGAACAACTTTGAACTGTTCAAAATCTTTTTATCTACATTCTTATTCAGTTTCATTAGCCTTTCTAATTTAATATGATATTTTATTATAAATTTAACTAAAATACTTGCACCCAGAGGTGCATATATTTCTCGTATATATTATAAGATTTTGGATGTTTGTTTTTTATAGAAGCAATGTTGAATACATTATTATTTATATTTTTGCTTGAAGGCAATTATAAAATGCATGTATCGCATAAAATTCGATAATTTATAGAAAAATAATCTTGACAAGTAAATCCCGCAAAGGATGGCTCGCTATGCAGAAACACCGTACAGACTGTTTCGACTTTATTAGTCTCTTCAGCGATGTATACTAACGACTCCCCTCCGACAGGAATCGAAACCGGGACTTCACAGGCATAGTCAGAGACCATATCCGTTCGGCCGCGGTACATAGCGAACAATCCTGCGAAATTAACCTTGTCAACGATACTATTACACGCCCCTGCCATAGTAGGCAAGTGGACGTTTATTAGAAAACAAACCCGCCCGTAAGCTCTTCGGCGAAAGTGAATAAAGAATTATTATATATATAGTGAATAGTATATATATATATATATATATATATAATGTATGTATGCATATGAATAGTATATATATATATATATTATATATATATATATATATATATATATGCACAGACACACACAAAAGGCTGCTACATACTGGCTTGAACAAATCCTGAGAGAAACACCCCACCAAAAAAGCTGTGTAGCCCACACAAACATCCTGGTGAGACTAAGAAGAAACTGGTGGAAAGTAAGGATAAGGATCAGCTCTGTAGGATTCTGGATGACGTGAGAGTGTTGTATACCCTTCATTACTTCTTTACTTATTACTTGCTTCTATATCTTTTGACATCTGGCTTTATAATCTACTATATCCAAGAAAACACATTTTAAAAGACTTTCAGATATTTTGATAAAATCAATTTTTTCAGCATTTATACTATTGAACAAAAATATGAGAAAAATATTCAATTTACTATTTTTTTAGAAAATAAAGTGAAATCCATTTAGGCTACAGTCCAGGAGGCGAAAACTGCTTTAGTTTTAAAATCCGTCAGATGTAAAAGATGGCTCGATAATTTTGACGTAATAATTAAAATAGAATCCCAAAAAGAGTATATTACTTTTCGCCCCTTATATATGTATAGATATATTCACCAACGTTGGTAGGATACTCTGAGCCTTTTAACGTATTATAAAGACCACACATCCAATTCTTATAGCATCAACAAGGTTGATATGCCATTAAACAAACCAACACCATTTCGGCATGTCCACATTAGGCTACAGTCCCATAGGCGGAAAAGTGGTTTACTCTTCTGGCCGCTTTGCTATTCTGATCGGCTATCTCGGTCTCTTCTAAGGTCTGGACTTTCTTGCGGGACTTCGGGTCTGGTTTCTTGTTAGGGATTTCTTCCTTATCAGAAGCCCTGTGTCATTGTTTAGTTTTCGTCGTAATAAACACAAGACTTCGATTTACTTTGATGTTACTTTATTTGTAAATCCCCAAACCAGACATCTGCGCACATCCTACGAGCTCGGCTCCTACTTGCTAACTGAGTCTTACTTACTATCCTTAAACCGGAAGACAGGGTATCTATGCCTTCCGGTTCTCACGATTTATCTCTGGAAGGCAGGGTGAGAGTGAGGTCAAGCGCCGTCACTCACTCTCAAGGCCATCAGCTGCACTAATCGCCATTATGTTTCTACACTATTGCCATAAATATTAGGTATCTAATAATATGTAACAGGAGGAATTGCAAGGAGCAATGGACTATAAGGACAGGTAGCAAGGGAGTCATTGAAATTTGTGCAAAATGGTATATTTATATAAAAATCATTGGTGACTACTTTATTGTTAATTTGGCTAATTTTTAACATGATTTATATCGTAGCAGATGCTTTGCCGACTAAATTAAATGGCCCCCGCAGTAGCAAAAGAAAAATCGTCAGTGCGATTCAAAGTCGGTATCAGCCAGACAGTGAGGGAATCTATCTCCTTTTCATTAGTCGCCATTCACCCTGGGTGGCTGGCTAAAAATAGCAGAAAATATGAAATGTAATTTTTATTTCAACAGAGTGTATTACCACGTTTTGTTGGGCTAAAACGATTGCCGAAATGGTGCTCTCCCGTCGTAATTCGGGTCATAAGGTTAGAGTGGACCTGGAGTAATACAGAGGTGATGAAAAAGGAGATGTTTTTGCGTCTGAGGTGGAGCAACACACTTACTGTCAGCTCCCTACTTTACCGTACAAATCCCTGTGCTACTCATACGCTGATAAGAGATATACATTTTCCGAGCTCCCATTTAAATAGTCTTGCCTCTACTGTCACAAACCTGTAGAAAAGGGAAGATAACCTCATTCTGGACACCCANGAAAGAGAGATGATTGGAGCAAAACCAGAAAAACGACAAAGACTAGAAACAAAAATGGGAAGAAAAACAATTATATGGACGCTTCAAACGACAAATAGATGAGGTTGCACATGGAAA
The DNA here is from genome assembly GCA_023376005.1 of Doryteuthis pealeii. Classification (NCBI taxonomy): domain Eukaryota; kingdom Metazoa; phylum Mollusca; class Cephalopoda; order Myopsida; family Loliginidae; genus Doryteuthis; species Doryteuthis pealeii. The sequence goes on along the minus strand of CM042164.1, from coordinate 2,574,203 downwards.
CGACTTGGACATGGTTAAGAAAGGGAAACCTCAAAAGAGAAACAGAATCACTTATAATTGCTGCACAAAATAATGCCATAAGGACAATCTATATAAAAGCGAAAATTGATAAGACCCAGCAGAATAGTAAATGTAGACTTTGCGGTAATAGAGATGAGACTGTTAACCATATACTCTGCGAATGTAGCAAACTAGCACAACCAGAATACAAAACTAGACACGACTGGGTTGGGAAGGTGATCCACTGGGAATTATGCAAGAAATTAAATTTTGACCACACAACAAAATGGTATATGCATAAACCAGAATCTGTTCTTGAGAACGAAACGCACAAAATTCTCTGGGACTTTGAAATTAAAACGGATCACCTTATCCCAGCAAGAAGACCAGACCTAGTGTTGATTAACAAAAAAGAAAGAACTTGTCAACTGGTGGATTTTGCAGTGCCAGCGGATCACAGGGTGAAGTTAAAGGAAAATGAAAAATTTGACAAATATCTGGACCTTGCCAGAGAACTGAAAAAGTTATGGAATATGAAAGTGAAAGTTATACCAATTGTAGTTGGTGCACTTGGAACAGTCCCAAAAGCATTAGAAAAGGGTTTGGAAAGTTTGGATATCAGAGGAAGGATTGAAACCATTCAGAACACTGCACTGCTGCAATCTGCCAGAATACTCAGAAGAGTCCTGGAGACCTGAGGAGACTTGCTGTCACTCAGACTCCAGTGAAAGACCATCAGCTAACACTGATGTGAAAACTCAAATAATAATAATAATAATAATAAGGAATATGAAAGTGAAAGTGACAACGAATAATAATAATAATAATAATAATAATAATAATAATAATAATAATAATAATAATAATAATAAGGAATATGAAAGTGAAAGTGATACCAATTGTGGTTGGTGCACTTGAAACAGTCCCAAAAGGATTGGAAAAGGGTATGGAAAGTTTGGAAATCAGAGGAAGGATTGAAACCATTCAGAACACTGCACTGCTGCAATCTGCCAGAATACTCAGAAGAGTCCTGGAGACCTGAGGAGACTTGCTGTCACTCAGACTCCAGTGAAAGGCCATCAGCTAATGCTGATGTGAAAACTCAAAAGGAGTAAATAATAATAATAATAATAATAGTAATAATAATAATAATAATAAGTACAATAATATAAGTATAATAATAATAATAATAATAAGTACAATAATAATAATAATAAGTACAAACTATTAGAATATATATTGGAGAGCCTAGTACAAACTATTAGAATATATATTGGAGAGCCTAGTACAAACTATTAGAATATATAGCCAGGATATAGGGATGGAATTTGGAATCGAAAAATGTGCTATGCTTGTAATAAAAAGAGGTGAAAGAAAACTAATGAATGGAATACAACTACCAAATCAGGAAACTATAAAATCTCTTGAAGAAAATGAAAGCTACAAATACTTAGGAATTTTAGAAGCGGACAATATCATGCAAGCAGAAATGAAAGGAAAAGTTAAAAAAGAATATCTCAGGAGAACTAGAAAACTTCTAGAAACGAAACTTAACAGCAGAAATCTGATCAAAGGAATTAATACCTGGGCTGTCCCCATTATAAGATACTCAGGACCATTCTTAAAATGGACAAAAGAAGAACTCAGACAGATAGACCAAAGGACGAGAAAATTAATGACCATGCACAAGGCTCTCCACCCTAGAGATGATAGAGATAGATTGTATGTGTCAAGAAAGGAAGGGGGAAGAGGTCTTGCCAACATAGAGGAATGCGTAGAAACCACAATCCAGCAACTTGAAGATTACACAAGGAAGAGCAAAGACAAATTACTTATGGCGGCCAACAATAGTAGAAACGGCAGATGGACAAACAGAAAAACGACAAAGACTAGAAAACAAAAATGGGAAGAAAAACAATTATATGGACGCTTCAAACGACAAATAGATGAGGTTGCACATGGAAAGACTTGGACATGGTTAAGAAAGGGAAACATCAAAAGAGAAACAGAATCACTTATAATTGCTGCACAAAATAATGCCACAAGGACAAACTACATCAAAGCGAAAATTGATAAGACCCAACAAAATAGTAAATGTAGACTTTGCGGTAATAGAGATGAGACTGTTAACCATATACTCTGCGAATGTAGCAAACTAGCACAACGAGAATACAAAACTAGACACGACTGGGTTGGGAAGGTGATCCACTGGGAATTATGCAAGCAATTAAATTTTGACCACACAACAAAATGGTATATGCATAAACCAGAATCTGTTCTTGAGAACGAAACGCACAAAATTCTCTGGGACTTTGAAATAAAAGAAGACCAGACCTAGTGTTGATTAACAAAAGAGAAAGAACTTGTCAACTGGTGGATTTTGCAGTGCCAGCAGATCACAGGGTGAAGTTAAAGGAAAATGAAAAAATTGACAAATATCTGGACCTTGCCAGAGAACTGAAAAAGTTATGGAATATGAAAGTGAAAGTTATACCAATTGTAGTTGGTGCACTTGAAACAGTCCCAAAAGGATTGGAAAAGGGTCTGGAATGTTTGGGAATTAGAGGAAGGATTGAAACCATTCAGAACACTGCACTGCTGCAATCTGCCAGAATACTCAGAAGAGTCCTGGAGACCTGAGGAGACTTGCTGTCACTCAGACTCCAGTGAAAGACCATCAGCTAATGCTGATGTGAAAACTCAAAAGGAGTAAATAATAATAATAATAATAATAATAATAATAATAATAATAATAATAATAATAATAATAATAATAATAATACGAGACCATCCAAAATACAGCAATGTTTGGATCGGCTAGAATACTCAGAAGAACCCTGGAGACCTAAGGAGACTTCCTATCACTCAGCCTCCAGTGAACCACCAACTACGGAATGTGTGAAAAACTAGTAATAATAATAATAACAATAAAAATAATAACAACAATAACAATAATAATGATAATAATAACAATAACAATAGCAATAACCCTAACAACAACACAACAACAACAACAACAACAATAATAATAATAATAATAATAATAATAATAATACCAGATCTAGTGTTGATTAACAAAAAAAAAAGAACTTGTCAACTGTTGGACTTGGCGATTCCAGCAGATTACAGGGTGAAGCTGAGAGAAAATAAATACCTGGGCCTTGCCAGAGAACTGAAAAAGCTGTGGAATATGGGTGTGAAAGTGATACCAATAGTAGATGGTGCATTTGGAACGGTGCCAAAAACTTGGAAAAAGGACTGCAGGATATGGAAATCATAGGAAGAATTGAAACCAGAAGAATCCTGGAGACCTGAGGAGAGTTATTGTCACTCAGATTACAGTAAAATACCATCTAACGCTGATGTGAAAAATTTAAAAGCAATAAACATAATAATAATAATAATAATAATAATAATAATAATAATCAGAAGAAGAAGAAGAAGAAGAAGAAGAAGAAGAAGAACTTGTCAACTGGTGGATTTTGCAGTGTCAGCAGATCACAGGGTGAAGAGTGAAGAGAGAGGGGGTATCAGAAGAGAAAAGAGGGAAAAAGAAGAAAGAAAAGAACTAATGAACAAAAAGAAAGAGATAGATAGATAGATAGATAGATCGAGAGAGAGAGAGAGAGAGAGAGAGAAGAGGGAGAAACAATGCTAACTGCCGCGTCCCAAATTTGAACTCGGGTCCACGATTCCATTTCCAACAACGCTAACTGCTTCCGTTCAAATAAGTTTGCCTACCCAAATCATCTGGCCATTTATAAAAGAAAAAAAAAACCCTCCCCAATTATTAATATAGATATGCAAATTGTCCTCTTCGTCGAGATATTATTTTGCATCACGTCTTTCTGTCTAGAAATTGTGTTGTTTCGCCGTCGGCAATCATTACTTATCAAATACTCTGGATGAGTAAATAGATATGGAATTAAAATCCTGACATGTTCACGTCATATTATCATATCCTACGGCCACTGCTTACAGAAGGAGAAGTTGCAACAATTTACAAGTTGATTAAAAACATCTGTTGTTTTTACTCAACTTACAGTTGATTAAAAAACAACAGGCTTTAGTGATGAACAAAATATAGAAAAAAAAGGACCCCCTCCCCACGAAAAAAAAAACAACAAAAAAAAAAAAAACAAACAAAAAAACAAACGAAACTAAATTCCATTGTAAAACAGATTTTTGCATTTTATTAGCTCTATGTTTTGCAGACTGAAATCGTGTTGCCGCCAGAACCCCCCCCCCACTAAAAAAAACCCCAAGAAAAAACAACACAAAAACAAAACAAAAAAAACAGATTGTATTATTTGGATGATTCGGACTATTGTCCTCATCTTTATTGTTATCTATACAACGTTTCGGCCGATGTGCCCTCCGGCCTTCTTCAGGTATTTCTTGTCGGACTCGGGAACCTTCTCGAACTCAGGAACCTTTCTTTTTTTTGTTTTTTTTGTGGGATCATATTATGTTATTCTTTTAGACATGGCTAGAAGCGGCTAATCGGCATCGCTTGGGTAGAAAAGGGAGGGACAAAAAGTTAATCTCGGGAACCTTCTTTTCGAATTCGAGAACCAATTGAACACATAGCATAGTGGATAAAGGCGTAGGTTTAAGACTGTTCAAAGTAACAGTTATGCCAAGACTGCAGATTTAATCCTGCTCAAGGTCGACAGTAACATAGAATAATAGTCAATACAGCTTAACACCTGTACCCCAGCTATGGTTGGCGGAATGAGAACAGGATACCCCCGTGGATTGAATAAAGGGTTGGCTTCAAAGTTCTGTGATGGCTCCCGATTACGACAAGAAGGTTCCCGATTACGAGAAGTTTCCCGAGTCCAACAAGAAATACCTGAAGAAGGCCGGAGGGCACATCGGTCAAAACATTGTACAGACAATAATAAAGATGATGATATTTGTCCGAATAATCCAAATGATATCAATTATCGAGCCGCATCTAAAAATTCCCGAGAATAATTCTCTTTTTTAGATGCGGCTTGATAATTGATATCATTTGGATTATTCGGTCTAATGTCCTCATCTTTATTATTGTCTGTACAATGTTTCAACCGATGTGCCCTCCGGCCTTCTTCAGATTCAGATTACATAAAAATCGCCTGTTTAGATGTAAACAAAGAAATGTGTAAGAGACTCAGCTTCCCAAGATGAATCGGATGACATGTTTTTTTTTGTCGCTTGCATCCGAGCAGAGCCAACATTGTTAGTTTGCTATTTTGTTTAATGGCATATCAACCCTTGTAGGCTATTTGATGCCGAATCCTGTTTTCTTCTTCTTCGTAACTCCGAGGTTAGCCCAACGGTAAGGTCTCCAAGATATTTGGAAATCACAGAAACTTTTATTGTTTAATGTCAATCACTTTTACATCATTTCAAAGTTTGAACCTATGGAGAAATGTAGAACAAACACGGTATGGATGGAAATTTATTAGTCGATGTTCGAACATTTCGGTTTACAAAGGAAACCTTCTTCAGGACAATGAAATTATTCAATGAGAAAAAAAGATTTATGTAGATAAAAGATGATGGATGTTTTGAATACGTTGGAAAATGTCTAGAAAAAGGTTCGCCATTTTTCTATATAAGCACCATTTCTGTCGATGATTTTTTGTTAGCGCCGAGGCAGTTTTTGTATGTCCATGTCATACCAGTTCGCTGCTATGTCACTAATGTAACGTTGTTGTGCGTTTTTTCCGGGCACTAAAAAGATATCTGTAACGTTGTCGTATATCTGGTCACAGTACCCAAAGCGATATACATAACGGGGTGGTGGTGGTGGCGGCGATATATTCACGGTACTAAAAATGTCTTCTTGTTGATAAAAATTACAACGCGAGAAATATGTAGTCACAACTGCTAGCCTTTATTTCCAGGGTAGGCTCGACTCGTGGGCTGTATCGGAGAGGAGGAAAGGCAGAGAGAAAGAGAGAGAGAACCGAAACTTCCGGTTGACACTCAATTCTTCATTTGGGGTCACGCTACGGTCAAACCATCGTTCATCCTGTTTTGCTCATCAGTATTTTTTAAAGTTTTATCATCTCTCACTTATTTCCTTCTTCCTCCTTTTCTAATATAGTAGTTCTAGCTCACAAAAGTCAGGATAATATCCCCATCTTGTTACACTAAGAGTCATAAGTTATTAAGTATTTTGGCATCGGCTCGTTTGTCGTGCGTATATCCCGTGACCACACAAGATTACTGCCATATCCTTGAGGAAGCGTTGAACTCCTCGTGGTTGCAAAATCCATACACCTCTTGGGGACGTTTGAGAAATCCATGCACGGCTTGCCATCCGCTTCTGTTAATTGGCGATGAATTTATGCGTTTCGCATTTAATAACCGAATAACTGCGCGAACTGCGCATTTTGCTTCCTGCAAGTTTAAGCAAAGTTAAAGTCATCATTGTAATGCAGGGATCACCAAACATTTTTCACGGTGGGCCAGATAATTGAAAAAAAAAATTACCAGCGCGGGCTGATTAATTGAAAAAATAATGAGCGCGGGCCACATTATGATTGTGTTCAATACTTGCTAGACAGAACGAAATTTCTGAGAAAAAGATGTAAAACAAAATTTATACTTCCATGAGGTACAGACGGATCACCTAATCCCGGCCAGGAGACCGGACCTAGTATTAATCGACAAGAAAAAGAGAACCTGCCATCTCGTGGAATGTTGCTGTCCCAGCCGCTCACCGAGGGAAAATGAAAGAAATCGAAAAGATAGACAAATACTTGGACCTTTCCAGAGAGCTGAGGAAGCTGTGGAACATGAAGGTGAAGGTCGTACCAATTGTAATCGGTGCCCTTGAACAATCCCCAAAGCTCTGTAAAATAATTTGGGTGAACTGGAAATCAGAGGAAGGACCGAGACCATCCAGACTACAGCACTGTTGGGATCAGCTAGAATACTCAGAAGAGTCCTGGAGACCTGGGGAGACTTGCTGTCACTCAGTGAACTACCAGCTACGGCAGGTGTGAAAAACCATATAATGATAATAATAATGATGATGATGATGATGATGACTAGTTGAACATGTGGATATACCACGGTGTGGTAAATTAACTATTACAACGTTTGATATGTATACTTAAGAGCTATTGCGGAATTGTTCAACATGTAGAAAGAATGATAAGATTTAACTTACACAAACACACGCTCTGTCTCTCTGTCAGTCAGTCTATCTGTTTCCTCTTTCTCCTTCCCCCCTCTCTCTCTCTTTCTCTCTCTCTCTCTCTATATATATATATATATATATATATATATATATATACATACATATGTGTGTGTGTGTGTGTGTGTGTGTGTGTGTGAAGAAAAGGAAGTGAATCCGACGGTATGTAGTATATTAAGAAATAATGAAAAAATACAGGTTTAAATGAGTTAAGTGGTGAGTTTATTGGCCGACGCTGCAGTGTTTCGATTTATTAATTAGATCATCTTCAGGGCATTTGTTGGTATATGTAAGGTAATAAGAATTTTTTTTATCACAGAATAACGAGAAAAGCGAGTGATAGTCTTTGTTTATCAGTCTGTTTAAAATTTGAAGTTTGAAAAAAAGAACGCTGAAAAATAGACGGTTTGAAATATGACGTCAAATATTCCCTTTTACGGTGTGAGTATGGGACTGTGTAAGTGTGTGTATCGAAAAACGCATTGTGCATTTTTTAGGTGTGTGGTTGCGCGTATGTGTATAAATCTTTTGTGATAAACGACATCGAAACAAACCTCAAGGTTTTGTGTGTGTGTGTGTGTGTATGAATATATATATATATATATATATATATATATAATATATATATATATATATATAAATGTTGTTCTGGTTCCAACGGGAGAAAATTCAATATTTTATAAAAAAAGAAGGTCCGCAAAATGTATTATGTTCTCAGAAAATTTTTTAAATTATTTTTATCTTACATATGCGACACGTGTTTCTGATCTGTTGTCTTCTTCAGGCATTGAATTATTATTTTGGCAGAATAGGTCCGATATTTGATAGGTTGTGTGTGTTTCTGCAACTTTTCTATTAATGGCTGTGTAATAACTTATTAATAATTAATTCATAATAAGTTATTACACAGCCATTATAATAGAAAAGTTGTAGAAACACACACAACCTATCAAATATCGGACATATTCTGCCAAAATAATAATTCAATGCCTGAAGAAGACAACAGATCCGAAACACGTGTCGCATATGTAAGATAAAAAGAATTTAAACATTTTTTTCTGAGAACATAATACATTTTGTGGACCTTCTTTTTTATAATATATATATATATATATATATATATATATATATATTAAATTTTTACTTGAAGGCACTTACAACGCATGTATCGCATAAAATTCTATACTTTTTCTTATAGAAAATAAACTTGACAAGTGTAATCCCAACAAAGGATGGCTCGATGTGTAGAATACCGTACAGACTGTTTCGACTTTATTAAGTCTCATCATATACTAACGATTTCCCTCCGATAGAAATCGAAACCGGGACTTAAGCAGACACAGTGAAACACTAATGAAACACTTTATCGCCTCGGCCACGGTACACAGCTGACCATCCTAGCGAAATTAAGCTTGTCAAATGATACTCACGCCTCTACCATAATAGGTAAGGGGGCGCTATTGAGAGAATAATAACAACAAACAGACCGTTTGCCCTTCGGCGAAGTGAATAAGATTTTTGGATGTTTGTTTATTTAGAAACGTTGCTGAATAAAGTATATATTAAATTTTTACTTGAAGGCACTTACAACGCATGTATCGCATAAAATTCGATACTTTTTCTTATAGAAAATAAACTTGACAAGTGTTCTGTATCTCTCTCAATCTTTCTATCTATCCATCTATATCTCTGTCTTGTCTCTGTCTCTGTCTCTCTCCCTCTGTCTCTGATTCTCTCTGTCTCTCTCCCTCTCTCTCTCTCTCCTCTCTCTCTCTCTCTCTCTCTCTCTCTCTCTCTCTCTCTCTCTCTCTCGCTCTCTGACAGGGGGAACAAATACATCTGTGCTTGGACGTGTTAACCCAAGTTAAGGGAAATCGGATAGGGAAAAGTAATGTGCGCACATGGCAGTTGATTCAGTTTCTAAATGCAATGACTTTAGTTTCTCTTTCTCATAAATCACTTGCACATTTCAGATTTTCCTTAATTCCTGCATGTTTTTTTCCAATAAACGTCTCAAACATATGTAAACTAAATCCCTGTCACGTGCGCACACTGTCGTATGTCTCTACTGAACCGAAGGGAAAAAAAACTTTGGTGAAATCAGATTTGCTTTCGGTTCGAGAGAATATATATATATATATATATATATATATATATATATATATATTAATTTAATATACCAAGTGTGTTGGTAAATCTCCGCGGTGAGAAAAAACCCAGCAGAAAGTTTGATTGTAAAAATATACTACCAAACATCAACAAGGAAGAAAAAAATTTTTGAAAAAAAGAAAAGACCAAGATATTCGTACCAACAAAAAATAATCTATTGGTATAGTATTTGGCCAAAAGAAAAAACAATTTATATGTATATATATGTATATAAGATATATATATATTCATATAACCGCTAGGTGAAGCTAATTTGTAAAAAGTGCTCGATACCTAAGTAGAGCCAAGTAATAAAGATACTCTACTGAGTCAGACGAACCTACTATTAGTTTCGCATAAAGCTCTTCAGGGCTAAAATCTGACTTCAGATTTTTAGCCCTGAAGAGCTTTATGCGAAACTAATAGTAGGTTCGTCTGACTCAGTAGATTATCTTTATATATATATATATATATATATATATATATATATATAAACAAAACTTACTGGTAAACCCTTGCGGTAAGAAAAAAAACACCAGCAAATAGTTTGATAATAAAAGTATACTACCAAACTTCCAAAGTATACTACCACACTACCAAAGGAAGCGCGTGGTGTAATGGTTAAAGTCACGGGAAATGATATCGTCGTCCCGAGTTCAAATCCTGGACGTGGTAATTGCACTTAGCGCTAATACCCTTGGTAAAGGTATGAATCTTACTCTCCCTCCAGCTATGGGTAAATAGTAGGGTAGACTAGGCTCTTTAACCTTGGTTAGGCAACCAGTCTACGAGAAGAAAAAACTCTGAATTCAAACCTGTTAAACTCCGCTCAAGAAATTGACCTTGTGTCGCATCCTACTCGTGCGGAGGGGTTGGTAAATATATTTACTACCAAACTTCATTTGGGGAAAAAATGAAAAACAGAAAAAACCAAGAAGGTCGTACCAACCGAAAATAATCGATTAATACTGTGACACTTGTCCAAAAGAAAATATATATTAATCACTAGGATTATCGAAAGCTAAAATGTTAAAAGTGCTCAATACCAAAGTAGAGCAAATAATAATGTGATACCTAAAGAGACAGTGATCTACTAAGCGATAGTATTAGTAGGTATATCTGACTCATTGGGTTTAATATATATATATATATATATATATATATATATAGAGAGAGAGAGAGAGAGAGAGAGATAGTGCCACTCGGAAGTTTGGGGTACGCCCCAGACATGGCCATGGGAAAAAAATTAAATAAGTTTATTTAATGGGCATCCAAACACCAATTTGTAAAGTAGAGGTTTCAAATGAGGAACACAAACCAAAAATTTTATATCATTATAGTATGTGGCCTACCTTTTGAATGTAAAGTAAAGTAAGTCGTCGGGGTGGCCTAATGTCAGTATCAGCCATGTAGCGAGGGAGTCTATCCCCTTTTCACTAGCGCTAGACCAAGGAGATTATTTCTAGTGTCTGAGGTGGAGGATCACACCTACCATCAGATCCTTTTACCGCACAGATCCCTGTGCTACTCATACGCTGAGTTGGAGAGGGTGGGTATCGAACTAGGAACCTTGTGGTTTCTAGCCGAACGCTCTACCGACTGAGCTAAAATAACTGCTAACCCTAACTCTAACCCCTAACACTAACCCCTAATTCCTAACACTAACCCTAACCCTATTTCGGAATTTTAGAATATTTTAGAATTAAATAGATCTCTGATTCGTGTTAATTATCGTTAATTACAATATACAGCTTATGACTGAATTACATTTCTTGAAATTGAATATATGTGAAAAATAATTAGTTTCAATAAATTGCCTACTACTTATATCTATAAATATACTCTTACTGGGGTAGAACACTTTCAAACTGGGTAGGCCACATACTATAACAGAATCAAAAAGGTAGGCCACATACTATAAAGAATCAAAAAGGTAGGCCACATACTGTAACAGAATCAAAAGGTAGACCACATACTATAACAGAATAAAAAAGGTAGGCCACATACTATAACAGAATCAAAAGGTAGGCACATACTATAACAGAATAAAAAAAGGTAGGTCACATACTATAACAGAATCAAAAAGGTAGGCCACAGACTATTACGGCACTAACAAATTTGTATTATCATTATTTTTTTTAATGGATTTATTTCCCCTAAATTTGAACTACACAAAAGTATGTAAACCCTTTTAGTTGGTACCTTGTGTAACCTCCATTTGCAGCGATTATTTGAACCAAACGGTTTTTTAATAAACATCTAACACTCAATTTCTTTGACTGTTTGAGATGAGGCTTGATTATTAGTATTATCTGCGTTATTCGGACTATTGTCCTCGTCTTCATTGTTATCTGTACAACGTTTCGGCCGATATGCCCTCCGGCCTTCTTCAGGTATTTCTTGTCGGACTGGGGAACCTTCTTTTGGGACTCGGAAACTTTGTTGTCGTAATTTGGAAAGTTCCCGAGTCCGGAAAGAAAGTTCCCGAGTCCGACAAGAAACACATGATGAAGAAGGCTGGAAGGCATATCGGCCGAAATGTTATACAGATAAGAATGAAGATGAGGACAATAGTCCGAATAACACAGATAATACTCCGCCCTGTCGGTGGGGCGTTAGAATTCATCGACTGCACCTCTGCAGAGGGGTAAGACTCCCCCAATCGGGCTACCTGTTGGCCGTTGGTGGCGACCCGTGATGCTTAAGGATAGAAACCAGGTGGACGAGCAGTTTATGACTTGCAATACTCCACTTTGGCCCTATCCAATCATTGGCTGGTCATGTCAAGCCCTAGCACCTATATGATTTTCCCAACCCTATTACCCTTATGGCAAGCCCCAACCCCTTTTTATCATATGGGTGCTAGAAGGCGGTGGCTGCGGGTCTACATGTCCTGGGAATGGCGTTTAACTCTATCTGATGGTGAGGTTCCAGTTTTGGAGGTTTGGGGAATGTGGAGCACCCTTTCATCACCATTGCTCCCTGGTCCACTCTGACCCGGAGTGGTAGTACCTGTTAGGGTCCCATCTATGGGCTAAATAGAAAAACATGAGTTGATAAACAAAATTCGTTGTCCATTAAGAATGAATTTATTTCAAAACGTTGTCGGCATTAAATGACCCACTGAGGTTGATATGCCCTAAAACAAACCAAACCAAAAAACCAAACAGATAATGTCGGACTCGAGAACCTTCTTTTCGGACTCGGGAACTTTCTTGTTGTAATTAGGAAAGTTCCCGAATCCGAAAAGAAGTTTCCCAAGTCCGACAAGAAACACCTGAAGAAGGCTGGAGGGCATATCGGCCGAAACGCTGTACAAATAAGAATGAAGATGAGGACAATAGTCCGAATAACACAGATAATTATAATCTTACACTCAATCCCAGTCACGTAAGACACACATTGTTGTATGTGTCAGTAGAGTAGAAGTGGACTGTTCATTTATACATTTTAATAACATTAAAAAAAGAAATTTAAAAGAAAAAGATTATTTAACGGTTTGGGGTGTTCTGGTAGATAAACTACCAGAACTCGCCAAACCGTCCGACGATCAAAATCCCGAACCCCCTCCAGAAAATACTCAAGATCCTCAGCTCTTAGAAAATGGTTTAGAGTTAAAGAAGAGAAATAAATTAAATGAATACATTTCTAAGGAAATGAATACATTCTAAGGAAAACATTTTCCAAT